>JAJEJO010002830.1:122584-234764 GCA_020662805.1 Glaucomys volans | reverse complement strand
TGTGCCTTCTGAACCCACCCACCGTGGCCACACGGGGGCACCCGAGTCAACGCCTTGGATCTGGGGCCTCCCTCTGGTTTCCTCTCCCTCAAGAAACACGTTGGAGGAGGACGGTGAGGGCTGAGGCGCTACTGGATGAGTCCCCGCTTGGCTCCCTGCCACCAAGGCAGTGACTCAGGCGGATTGTCCTTGGGTGTTTGGAGCTGTGTGGGTGCCGGCCCAAAGGCTTCCCCTTGCTTTCTAAGCACATCGCCGGCACTGCCTGGGGCGCAGGTTACCGAGTTATCACACGGGGAAGGAGAGTGGAAAAAATAAGTGCAAATTTCAAATAAAATAATCTCCAAGCCTGATACCAGCAAAGTCAATGAATAACTCCACGAGAGGGCTTTTCTTTTGGAGTTATTCAGACTGGGAACAGGTGGGTATAGAGTAGTTAGCCATTTCTTCAGTGGGTCCCAGTGGCATCCTTGGCACCTACGGTAGCTGGCCCTCCCCTCAGTGCCAGCCTTCTCTGGGTAAAGAACCCTGCCCCAGATGCAGGGCAGCAGGCTGGCTACCAAAGAGCACTGTGTTGGGCCTCTCAACAGAGGAGCACCTGTGCCCATGGTCCCCCCCCCAGGGGACAGATGAGGACCCAAAGCCCCAGAATCCCCAAGTACCAGCAGGGTGGCCCTCCTTTGAAGAGCAAGCATGAGGAATACAAATGCACACTGACTCAAACTAAATTAAGAGGCTATTAAAATGCAGCTTCTATCATAGAACTCAGCTAAGTCATGACTTTATTTGAAACTTCTGGAAAAAATATTTTAAATTTTGATTATGAACATGAACGAGAATGCAAATTCTCAAGTATTAGTATTTTTGGTTTTTGATAAAACAATACTCGAAGAAGTTCTTAGCTTAAGGCCAGCTCCAGGGAAGGGGGTTCCTCCCCTCTACCCCTCTTATTTGTATGGAATGAATGGTATTTGGTTAAATTAAATTAATTAAAATTTTTAATTAAATTAAAAAGTCAAAGCAGAGAATCATGCAAAAATAAAATCTATGAACCTTAAATAATTTAACTGTCAGCATGCATTCAATCTTGTAACATTTACCCGAAAGCAAATAATATATGTGTACTCGTTTGCCAGTGATAGAAGGTCAAGGTCTTTGAGGCATGATCCCTATTTTGAGTTCTGCATTGTCTCTCACAGATAATGGGATTATCTATGATTTCCAATTTTGGTGTCTGTTTAGCAGTGCAAAAAAAAGTAATCTAATTCAGAATCTTTTTAGAGCTTTATTATCTATACTTCTTCGTTCTCTCACCTAATTCAATAGCAATTTCATGATCTTTGACTCTTTCCATCACACTCCACTTTTCATAGAAGTTTTCTTTTTACACTCATATTTCATTAAATAAGGCTCAGTGAAAGTTATATGATTACAATAAGAACAAAGACAAGTGACTTTTGATGAATACATAATTAAAATGACAGGACAGTGCCTAGTGAGAGCAGATCACAAGCCACCACACTATGACCCAGAGCTTTCAAGGGCATCAGTTGGGGCAGAGTTGATTTAGCAAGTGCAAGCAGAGGCCAGGTAGGCAAGTAACTCCTGAACTGGTACAAATGTCTGAAGTCACAGGCTCAATGCTTATAATACGGCCAAATCATCTAGACAGTTTGCATGGAACCCTTCCAGAAAACACACATGATGCAGGAAACAAGGAGCATCTGCACCCATGGATGCTCCTACTACCAACCAAAGTTACCACGAGTCTGCTACCCTGCTGCCCAAATCCTGGGTTTGTGCTGGAAGGAGCCTAGTTACCCTGGGGTCAAAAGAGTATTCCCAATCAAAAAGGCAGTCACATAGGTTAAAGGTAAAGCTTTCCACAACAAAGCTTGTGGAAGAAATTGCAGGAGAATAACCATACAACCTTGGGGTAGGCAGCACTTTCTGAATGAGGTCACAAAAAAAGAGCAACCATAAAGGAAAAAACCTGATGCATTGGACTACCTTAGATGGGAACTTCTGCTAATCAAAATACACACACACACCCCGCCCCTGTACTGGGCACTGCTGAGCTATATCTGAAGCCCCTGCACCCTTTTTTTTTTTTTTTTTTGAGACAGTCTTGCTAGGGTCCTGGGGCTGGCTCAAACCTGCAGTCCTCCCGCCTCAGCTTCTGAGTCACTAGGATTACAGGTGTGTGCCATCATGCCTGGCTCAAAATACATTCTTAAGGAGTAAAAAGATGAGCCACAGATTGGAAGAAGGTCCACGCAATTCATATATTCAACAAAGACTCATATTCAAGCTCTATAAAGCCCTCCTACAAACCAATAAGAAAGGTAATTCAATAGAAAAATAGGTAAAAGATTTGAGCAGGCACTTCTCAAACAGGATATCCAAATAGCCAATACACATAGAAAAGGTGCTCAAGAGAAATGCAATGCAACGTTGTTAGGGAGATGCAAACTAAAGCCAGAATGAAATCAAAGAATGAATACATAAACAGAATGTGGTATACATAATACACACACACACACACACACACACACACAGAGGAAGCACTGAAAACAGGGACTGGAATATACCAATGTTCATAGCAGCATTATTCACATCAGCCAAAAGGTGGAAACAACTCAAATGTCCATTGATGGATGGATGGATGAACAAAATGTGGTCTGCCTACCTATACAATGAAATGCTATTTAGCCTTAACAGACAAGGAAATTCTGATACATGTCACAATATGGGTAAGTCCTAAAGACATTTTGCTAAGTGCAATGAGCTAATTACAAAAAGACAAACACTGTGTGACTTCTCCTGGACTGGTCAAATTCATAGAGACAAAGTAGAATGACAGATGCCAGGGGTCAGGGAGGAAGGAAACGTGGAGAGTAGTTTTTAATGCCTGCGGAGTTTTCATTTGGGAAGACAAAGTTCTGGAGATGGATGGATGGTGGTGATGGTACACAATGATAGGTGTGACCCAATTGCCACTCTACACTCTAAAAAAGGTTAAAATGGTAAATTGAATGGTATGTATATTTTTTTCACAACAACAAAAAAATAGAATGAAATATATACACCAGAAAAGCTAAAGATGGAAAAGAGATGGGCTGTGGGGCAACACATCCTCTCCACTGTTGGTGGCATATGAACCAGTACATTTACTTTGGAACAGGGTATCTACTGAAGATGAGCAGACACAACCTTGTGACCCAGCAATCCTGTTCCCAGGTATGTGCTCAACACCAGTATGTGAACACCAGTATGTTCACCAGTATGGTGAGCACTTGTTCACCAAAAGACGTAATCTAGAACATTCGTTATAGCATTATTTGTACCACAACCCAAAGCTGGAAACCACCATATGCTGTCAATAGTAGAATGGATAGAGTCTTCAACAGGCTACTCTACTGCAATGGAAATGGACAAATGATATACAACATGGATGAATCTCAGACACATACTGTTGAATGAAATAAACCAGTTACAGAAGAGTATATACCACACAAACCAATTTGTTTCAGATTCAAAACCAAGTAAAACTATTCCATGCTCTTGGAAGTTGAAGAAAGGGTATGGCTGAGAGGGAGCATGGAGGGGAGTAGTCATGTTCTGCTACTTCGTCTGGGTGCTGAGTACCTTCTTTGTGAGGTTTTGGCAAGCTATATACTTAGGAGGTATGCACTTTTCTGTGTCTGTGTTACTTTAATTAAAAGATTAACAGTGTTGGTCATATGCATACAATGAAGATTCAATTACAGAATATTTGTGACACCGAGAGTGTGGGGAAGTTAAGCCCCAGTGGAACACGGGTGAAGGTAAACACCCCATGCAGCTTCAACTAGTGTGTCAGTCCTCATCAGGGAGCTGTTTCTGTGGGAAATATAGGTCAATGATCTGATGCAACTTGAAGGTGCTCTCAGAGCATTTCCCCTGATCCCATCCATCCTGGCCTCTGACCACCTGAGCCTATTTTGAACATCTGATATGTGTTTGCCTTAAGTATAAGTAAGGCAAAATCCTAGTAAAAATCCTTAGTAAAAATCCTAGCACCCAGCACAGAGCCAGGTACATCATAAGTATCAAAACCAGTACACCATCACACTAACACTATATGACAATTACATAAGAAGTTAAATGTGTTTTTAGTGAATGCAGGGACTTACAAAAAATATTAAAATATCAAACAAGCCAATCACAGTGGTGCACACCAAGAGTCCCAGCTACTCAGGAGGCTGAGTCAGGAAGATCACTTGAGCCCAGGAATTTAAGACCAGCTTGGGCAACATGGTGAGATTCCCATCTTCCCCCACCCCCAAATAAAATCAATCTAGGGGCAACACGATTGTCAATCAAAAACTTGAGCTTTCAAGTATGCCAGATTTGGGGCAACTTATGCAACACCCTGGTCTCTGCTCCGCAACCTCAAAGTGGAGACCCTATAAGGTTGGCATAAAGATGTAATAAGTTACATGAGTTACAGCTGAGAAAATGGGGATCAGGGACACAATTTTTGTGCCCTGCAGCATCCAGGCAAGCATGGTAAGCTGCCTTCTCCTAAGTCACATGCACAGTCTGACCTCAAGCAGAGGAGAGTGTGGAAGGAGGAATCTGCACACCTCTCCTCAAGTTCCATCTTCCTATCCCAGATAGCTATCTCCTGGATAACTGCACATCTAGCATTTCTGATCTGTCACCAGGAATCCCTTTTGCAGCCACAAATTTTTGAGTCAGACAAAACCAACCAAACAACTGATGCACTGAGTGGATTCCAGGTACTGTAAATCATCCAGCGATGGCGGTCCCCGCCCTGCCATGAGGCAGCAGAGGTCACGAGGAGAAACTGCAACTGCCACACCCTTCACAGACCAAACACAAGCATTGTGATAGGAAGTGGGCAGCCAGAACCTTCCTTGGAGCACCCGCTATGGGAGGGCTGCTCTGCATCCTCAATCAACAGATGCTTCTTTCTTACCAGTGAGGGGCAGGGTGGAGCCTGGGCAGGGATGGATTCTGGAGTCATGCCCTCCATTTGTAAGATTTATTGAGCATCCAACATGAGCCACCAGGCACTATTCTGGATCTGCCACTAACTAACCATGTAATTTTTGGTCCCATTTTCTGAACACCACAGGCCTTCATTTTTTCATTTTTAAACTAGCAAGTAGTGCCAGGTCATTTTCAAATCTCTTATCAACCTATGATTCTCTAACCCGTGTGCTTTCTGAACATCAAAGTTAAACTTCTAATTCACTCCATGACATCTTGTTCTATCTTTAGAGTTTTCGTGTCCTCATTTGTGGGGTGTCTAACAGCACAGTAATTGGGTGACTGATGAGCTGGATGGCAGTGTCATCTAGCTTTGAAGAGACCAACATCAGATTTAACAGGTTTAATTTTTCACACTATATTTTTCAGAAACCACAACATGCCAGCTTTGGTTTGTCCATTCCCTGATAAAGTGAATGATCCATTTATTCAACAAGCACTTGATGCCACCTTGATCCAGGTACTGTGCTGGGCATTCCAGAAATACCACTGTGAGTGGGTTAGAACAGGGTCCTGTCCTCAGGAGGTTTGCCCTCTAAAGAAATGCAGGTGCTAAACATAAATTACAGGTATTATGGTGCTTTAAGGGAGGGCTGAGCATGTTGCATGTTGTGGGCAGAGAGGAAGAGGCCAGAAGAAAAAGATGTGAGAGAACGGGGGAGTTGATTGTGGAATGAGGACCATTGGTAGGGGGTAGATGGGGTTGGAGCTCAAAAAAATAGTATTGCTTGCATTTCTTAGAAAAATGCCATTAGGTAACCAGTTTCCAGGGCAAAAAGAACACTTTGAGAATTTAAGTTTTCTGTTTGGATTTGGAAGAAGTCACAGTTAGTTATTTAGCATCTCAACACCTGACCACCCACCTGGGCACTCTTCCTTCTGCCCCAAAGGGACAGAGGCACTCTGCATCTTTTGTTTGATCCTCCCTTAGTCTTAACTTCTGCTGCCAATGGGGAGAATGGGTGAGAACTGAACATGGTTGAAAAGCTACACAGGCAGAGTACACACAAGAGTAAACTTATTTATATATGGGCATCTTCACCAAGAGGAACCGCTCCTCTGTCGCTCTTCGGTGTCTCAGACTCAGGCTGAAGCACAACTCATTTTGCGCTTTTCCATTCCAATTAGCTGCATATTTTTAGCACGTGTTATATAAGGCTCATCTGCCCAAATTGGATGGCTTGGGGGCCTTTGTTTCCTTTCATTTCACTGGTGCATTGACCCTCGTGGTAGGATGACGAGCAGATCATGACAAGTCTGTAAATAGCCTGCCCGAGGCAGGGTGGACGGGAAGAGCTCTCGAGATGAAGTGAGGGTTTGTATTTGGCATGCCAGGGCTAAATTCATCCCTTCTAAAAGGGGAAAGCAGAAAGAACGCACAATTCCAGATCCAACTGCAGCATGCTTGGGGAGGCTGCTCCGCCTACAGCAAGCGCAGGAGCTGGGGAGCACGGCTTGCTTGGACAGGTGCAACCAAGCGCTCAGAGAGAAGTCCCCAGGCTTCCACCAAGGCCTCTGGCCCAGGTACCAAGCCCTCCAGGGGCTTCGTGGGCTGAAGAATGGTCTGATTCTGATTGTACGTGTACTCTGCGCATGAGCTGCAGCCTAAGAAAAAGCAAGCAAACAAACAAAAAAAACCCAAAAAACAAAAAGAGAAAAACTACCCATTTGTACTGTTGGTAAGAGGCAGGGAAAACCATGGAAAAGGATTGAGCAAACCTTTCCCTTAGCTTCTCTCCATCATCAACTCTTGCCATTCTCGGGATAACACTTCCCCTCTCTCAGAATCAGCAGCCTTGGGTTAAAAATACGTACTATCTCTTCCATGCACAGGTTTGGGAAGGGGCTAAAATGGAACAATGAATGTATCCAGAAAAATATTGCTACAATCAAACGTAAAGCATTATTGTTATGAATCTGAACCGTACTCATGATCACAGACCCCAAGTCCAATCTGCAGAGGTCACCTAGAACCTAGTTCTAACAGAACGAGCCTGAAAAGGCTTGGAGGCGGGGAGAGGAAACCCTAGAAGTTGAACAGTTTAATGCCAGGGGTACTACCTCACAATCCAAAACGACACACAGAAGCCAGACACCTTTCTCACATCTGGGTCTTATAAAAGCAAGTCTCCAAGCACTGGGACCCATGAGTGCCATCTGGTCTCCTTCTCTGGCCTCTCAGCCCATGCAAGTTACATTCGGGGCAACAGCCACCTCAGAAGCACATGCCTGCAGGAAGCCTCGGATATCTCAGAGACCCTCTTGCAGTCACTGCAGAACTCTCATACAGCTAACAAAAAATAAACCTGTATTTTTCCTCAGCATCCATCCACAGTCAACAATTAAATGCTACCTATTTAATGAGATGACAAAAATTCCCATCCATTACAGAAGTGCAAATCAGCTCCTTAAGAGAGATTGGACTTCCTGCTGATTTGCAGTTCCTGAGATGAGATCTCTCTAGCACCCTTCAGCCTGAGCTACAGAACTGAACAGCACATTCCAGGCGGCATACCCTTGGACCCGAGGTCACAGACTGGCGCTTCACACATGTGGTCCTGGTTCAGCACTGGGGTACCTGACACAGTTACAGCCCTTGGGGTCAGGGAGACCTAGATTCACATGCCTTAACTGTGTAACCTTGAGGGAGTCATTTATTCAGCTTATGCATCAATTTTTAACTGTAAAAAAAAAGAGATAATAATAACTGCTTTCCAGGGTGATTGTTAGGATTCAATTAGAATACTGTAAACAAAAGTGCTCAGCACAGAGTCTGGCACATTCAGGGAAGTCAATGAATATGGGTTTCCATTCCTTTCCTAGGATCCAATCCCAAGGAAACCCAAATACATTTGCTAATTCCCAAGTGATCTCTTTCAATCTCCCTTTTCTCCAAAAGCCCATCCCATGTACATTCTCTACCTTTCACGTTCTGTGCACTACTTTCAGCCCAACTTCCAAACTCAAATTCTATTTCTAGAATCCTTTTTGGTGTCTCTGGCCTGCAGGAAACCCTCTCTGTCTGGGCACTCCAGCCATGGCTGTCCCTGTCAGTCATTTAACACTCAATACAAGAGACAAGGAGAGAGGGAGGAATAAAGGACACCGGTTTACAAAGACTTATGAATCTCATCCTCGTGGCTTTGAAAAGGAGATGATCCCTACTCTGTCTACCTCATACTTTGCTTTAAAAGAAATAATATAACCTTTATGGAAGAGCCATGGAACCTACTAGTACACATAAGTAGGTGCAAGGTCTCTTCCTTCATCAAGACCTTCATCAAGGTCTTCATCATCACTACCAGCACCAGCGTCGTAACTTCCACTGCTATCAGTGCCATCGCAATGCCTGGAACCATCACCACCACCCACTACCATCATCACCACCATCATCACCACCACCACCACCACGGCCACCATCATAACTACCACTGCTACCATCAACATCATCGTGACTGCCACCATCCCCCACCGCCTTTATCATCAAGACCACTATTGCCACCACCATCATTATCACAAAGGATCCTGAAGATCTGGACATCACATACCTCATTGATTTTACTTGCTCCTTCCTGACTTGCTGAGTAATGAAAACTTATGACAGGACTTTCTTTGAAGAGAGTTGTTATGGTGGTTGCCCTGAAACAAATTATAGATTCCTCTCCATCCCCCTCTCCCTACCACCCTGGCCAGGGCCCTAGAGGCAGGAGAATTTGAAATTAGCCAGCCAGGTTTTCATGCATATCATTGCAAACCCCAGCAGTCAGCTGCCGAGCAGCAGACTGAAAATTCATGCCTGCCAACCTTGTCATTTCTCAAAATTTTTGAGTTATTTATACTTCACAAAGTCTGGGAGATGCAAGTCCCCAGTTTCCTGGGATATAAAAGAAACTGGCATAATTTTCTTCTAGAAACTCCCTACCAAAAGTGGATGGTACTGAGACTTCTAATATTCTGCCCCACTGAATTATCCTAATGTGATTCTGCCCACCTAAATTAGCCTTGCCTCCCCACTGAACACCAGTACCCTGTGTCCAGGCCAGCGATGATGATCTCAGTGTCCAGCCTGCTTATGCAGAGCCTTTGAGTCCTAGCACAAGTCTCACCTGTTGCTGGAATTCCCAGCCCACGATGACAGCAGCCTTCTCTCATCATACCACAGACTTAGGTCACAGGAGCAATCTCAGTCTAAACACATGCTGTCCAGTATGTGAGCAGCCTGAGCTCATGCTCTCCCTGGGACTGACAGCTCAGCTGGGTGGATCTCAGGTCCACAGTCAATACTTACTGATAATAATTGATGATAAAAATGCAGGATACTTGGAAAAGACAGGTGAAATAAGAGTTGGGACAATTTGCTTGCTCATAGGGCCCCTAAAAAAGAAAGGGAACCTTTGATATAAGTCTTAAGGCTCACAAATGAGAAAGTAAACATCTTAAAGAATAGTCCTCACATCCTGACTGCCCTATATCAGGCTCCAGATATTTCTCCTTCAAGACCTAAGTAAACTTACCCAGAAGCAGACTGATACCTTTCAACACCCAGTCCACTGTGCCCAGTGTTATCTGCCCTGGCCTCCTTTAATGTTTCCTCTTGGAATCTACCCAGGAATTCAGGCTGCTTAGCCCTGGCTGCCATGAGCCCTCAGGGTGGCCCTTTGGCCCCCTCTGCTCAGAGCTGTCCATGTCCCACTGGCTGATGAGCCCCAAGGCCCTCAGAGCTCTGCTGCTTCTGCACAGCCCTGGTCTGGCTTTGGAATCCATCACTGCCCCCCACCATCTCTGCCCACAGTTCAAGTCCTGGGTGTAGCCTCACTTCTCCCATGAATCGATTTCTGTGCAATTCTTTGCTGTCTCCGATATGACTAAAATTCTCAGCATCGTTAGGCCTGCGACATAGCAGGGCCATCTCTAATAGTTACTGAGAACATTCTATTTGCCAAACACCCTTCCACATCCTTCAAAAACACAGTCACCTGATGAGGTAGGGCCTTGGGGCCTCTGATTTTCCCTGGTGAGTTAAATAACTACCCTTGTGTCCTCCTGCTAGGAAGTGGCAGAATCTGGATTCAGTCTGTCATGGAGCCTCCGGATACAATCTCTCCATAGATCACTCTTCTTCAGTGAAGAAGGCTTCCTTCAACCTGTCCCAACACTGTGTCCTTGATATCCCTTTGCCTTCTGACCTTCACTTTCTATTCAAAAACAACTGGCCTAGTAAAGCAAGCCTCAAATTGGACTTCAGGATTCTTCTGGAAAACATGGCATTTTCCTTTGTTGTAAAGATCAAGAAACAAATTATTAGCAATGAAATGTCCAGGCCAGGAACAAACAGCCAGTTCCATTGCCTGTTCCCGAATCACCAGGAAGAGTTCAGGGAAAATTCCTGACACACCTCAGCACAGGAGGAGAGACAATGTGGCCGGGTGAACTGGATCCATTTGTTCACTGGGAACCAAGGCAGTGCAGGGAGCATGCCAACCATCCTCCATCTCCTAATATCTCCAAGGAGCCCAGGATGCAGCAACTTCATGTTTAAATATTGGTTGATTCATACCTTTCTTCTCAAAGCTTCCAATAACTGCCTCTCTTCTCAGTGTCTTACCCCCAAGGACAATCAGCTCTGGTCAGCTGGGTTCTCCACATTCCTGTTACATTCCAAGCTCCTCCGAATACTTCACCTCTGCTTGCCAGCCTCTCCCTGGCTGGAATTTTCTCCCTCCTTCCCTCAGCTCATGGACATTCATCTTCCACACACAGGCCCACCAAAGTCCATCACCTCCTGGGGGAGCCGTCTCAGTGCCTCCAAATGTGAGGGGTGGCTCTCTGCTCTGCCCTCCCACATCACAAAGCTGTGCTGCAAGTCAGCACTTAATTGCATGCCCTCACACACTGTTTCACAAATGTCTCCTCAATTCCCTGTGACAGAAGTCACATGTCTTATACTTCTGCCTCCACCACGGCACCTGAAACAGGGCTGAGAACACGGCAAAGGTGACAAACATACTTGGTTGGTTTACAGATGTGACCCTAGCCTTGGCCCTGCCTCTAAGCCTGCCTGCAAAGACAGACAACGGCAGACCAGAGCCATGAACACTATCTCCCTCCCTGGGCACATCTTCCCTGTGGGAAGAATTCTGACCCCAGACCCAGGGAGCTGGGCTTGTGGCTTCTCCACCCAGCTGTGGCTCTGGGGACAGAAACACTGCAGGGGCATGACTGGTTAGTTACCTAGCATTCCCATCTCCTGTTTCTAAAGCTGTCAAGACCTCAAAAGAGGGAAGTGTGTCACAATATCAGCCCAGGGGCCCAGGGGCCTATCATTTCTACATTTTCTAGAAGACTTCCAGTACCACAGTCTCTCCCATAGGAACTTTGTGTGGTGTTCTCCATTCAGTGTGTGGAGATTATTTCTTATCAACAGTCACTCTGAGGAAATCCAAAAGCACCATTTTCTCCTCCTCCTTTCTAAGCACAAAGGCTCAATTTCTGTTTTTCCTTTATCCTGCTTTACAGAAGGCCTGGCATTTTCTCCCCTCTTATCCTATGAAGAAAGGGAGCCCTGTAAACCCAGGGATATCACAACCTGATCTTATGTGCATTTGTTACTTCCGATGACTAAAACGTGAAGGATGTCCTCTCAAGTGAGAGGGATTTAGCACAATGTCAGAGCCGCAAGAGAAACGTTCAGTGGTGCTTAGGTGTTCCAGCGCATCCCTGCGCCAGAGCAGATCCACACAGTAGCATGGCGTCTCAGCTCCGTGATAATCTCCAAGCAACCGACAGCCAGCTGCTTAGCAACCCCAGCTGGAGGATCAGCAGGCACGTCTCTATTAGAGAGCTGCTCTGGCCTCCTGGTAAGCGCAGGCCTGAGTAGGAGGCGCCCTGGGCAGCGCTGCCAGGTGCAGACTGGGCCACCCCCACTGAGGGCAGGAGCAGCCCAGGAGGAGGTGTTTGGTGAAGATGATCAGAAGGGAGAGAGTAGGTGGCAGATTATGCAGGAGATAAAGAAGGAATTCAAAATGGGGATTAGGTGTAATTCCAGGGAGGCAGTTCACCCTCTTCTGAGGCACTGGCTTCTTAGTTTTCTGTCCTCTGCTCTGGATGCTTGGTTTCTGAAACCACTGTTTAATAGATTTTTATGGAAGTCAAGCTCACCCAGTGATTATGGGTGATAGAAACAAGATACAAGATCAGAGAGGATGGAGTGATTTTGAACCTCAGCTTCCTGGGGTGGAGATCAGACTCTACCAATGACCCAGCTCCAGAGGTCTGGAAACAGAGCTTCCAGGGCCCCGCCTAGAAAAGAGGGACAGCAGGACCTGTTCACCCCAGGACTGCTGGGAAGCTCAAATGAGAAAATGTGTGTTTAGAGAATGTTGTGCCTCTTGATGCAACTATACTATTAATATTCGATGAACCAAGGTACCTCCCCTAAGAAGGCACCACAATGGGTGGAGAGAGAGAGACACGGATGCATGAAGCCAGTGAAACTCTACCCAGCTGCAAGGAAAAGGCTGCTCAGGCTGCACAAAAAGGGAATCGAGAGGCTGGGCAGAGGGGCCCTCAGGGCAATACCATCATAGTGGCCCTTTACTCATCTGTGTCCTGAGCCAATTCTATGGAGTGCAATCGTCCAGGCTACAGCAATCTCCAGAGTCAGATAACTTCAAATTGATGTCAGTGGAGAGACTCATGCCATCTCCCCTCCCCACACCCCCACTCCGTCTGATCTTTCAACTTGACCTCCCAGAGAAACATCAGCTCTTTAGCAATCACGGTTACACCATGGGATTTCCTTTAAAAAATACAATCCTGTGGAGGAAGAAGCCCCTGTGCAGAAAGAATTTGTTCTGTGATTGCAGAGAACCGGCCTGCTTATAACCTCCTTTAATCCCTCAGTTCATTCTCCCCAGGTCGGGGAGCGTGTAGATATATATTAGTTATAATTCTACTCCTACCCGAATATCAACAACAACCGAATATCAACAACAACAACCTAGAAATTACTTAACTACCTTCATTCATGCTACAGCCAAACTAATTCAGCCCAAGGCAATAAAATGTATTGAGTCCTTTCTGTAAAACAGCAGGTCCAAGGCTGTCTCCCTACAAAGGTAGCACAGAAGGGTGATAACCCAGTCCCTCTGCCTTTTCTTCACAATGGCACATGTGGAAAATCACATTCAGCATAACTGAATGAAGCTCTACCAACCAGAGATGACTGACCCAGGGGCTCTAGTCACTGGCCACCTTGACACTTTACCTCATTCCATCACTTACCAGCTTTATGACCTTGCAAAAATGACCCAACTACTCAGCAACTAAGTTTCCTTGTCTAGAAAATGGGGATACTAAACTCATTGGGTTATCATGGAGGAACAAAAAGATAACATGTGCAAAACCTTGAAAACAGAACCAGCATGTAGTAAGTGCTCAATTAAAGTCAACCATTATTATTCTCCCCCTTTCTTTTAAAAGGCTATTAACTCCTTATGCATATTTTTATTTCCTGTGATCCTTGGCCACAATCTCCCTTAGAGGCCACAGGAATTCAGCAACTCCAACTCCACACAACTCATTCTCTGGGCCAGTCTCCTCTTCCTGGGAGGTTCGGGAATTCTACCAGGGCCTTGCTGTGTAAAACCTCATCTTCCTCCCACTTCAGTGTGGCCCATATCCTTCAGGCTATTTCAGTTCACTGAAAACTACTACTTAATCAGTTTATTTCTATTTTGTAGGTAACACTTTAGGGCAGGGGCCTTCTCCAGACTCCTTGAACCCTAGAGAGGGAGGGGTCCTCTCTTCCTGTCACCTCAGCTCACCTCAGTAGTGCCAAGTTGAGATCCTGGCTGGGGGTCATTAATGCCTGGGACCTAGGCGTGTGCGTGGGGTGGAGAGGAGCTGGGGGTGCTGTGTGGTCGATTTTGTATAAAAGGCTTTGAGATGACTCACATCCCATAAATTCACCCACTTAAAGTGCACAATTCAATGGTGGTTAGTATGTTCCCAGATAAGTACAGCCATCCACAGCTAGGCTTGGAACACTTTGCCACCGTGGGAAGGAATCCCCTACCCTGTAGCTCTTGCCGCCCCCTCCAATTCCCTGCTCTACTCGGCCCCATTAATCTACATTCTGCACCCCCAAATCTGCCTATCTGGACATTTGAGTGTTGACGCCACAGACTCTGTTCAGCTTCAGTTGTGCCCCCTTGTGTTCCCATGGAGAAGGAAGCTCCTTGAAGCCGGGACAGTTGGACCAGGAAGGGATGCACAACCGAAGCAGTGAAAGCTGCTGAGACCCCCAACTTCTGCAACATGCTCGATCAGGTCCCTCCTCTGGGCAGAATCTGCTGCCCAGCTGAACCCCACACGGGCTCCTGTGAAACCTCGGCCCCAGCCTCCCTGGGTCACTGGGGAGGACTCCAGCCCGCAATTCCTGTATGTGCCTCTAGTTTCCAGCTGGTGGACAGATTGGTTTACTATACACAACCATGAAAGCTCCAGGGATTTGGGCTGAATTTGAATCATCTGATTTTAAAGTAACTATAGAAACCTAAAAATGACTTATATGCTTTTTTTTTTTCCTCCCTCAATTGCATTTCCTGTTTGAGCTTTTCTGGTCCTTAATCCTGCATAATCTCACATAGTTGTCACTCAAGTCTGTGTGTTTGCACATGCTGGCCTTAACAGCAACGGGGACAGGAGGGTCCTTGACCTTGGCTCTCTAACACATGTGGGTGCTTCCTAACTCTGGCTCTAGTCTCCAGTCCCTGTAAAATGGGAGTGGACTGGTAGAAGTTTAATCACAAATGTGTATTATTGATAACACTGTTTGATACAATGATCAGAGTTTAACTAAAAATAAATGAGTTCATGTTTTGGAAAAGAGGGCAAAGTCATTACATAGTAGACAAGAGATTAAGCTGAAGTCCACATGGGACAAACACCCCACTTCCCCTGTGATGGGGAAGGACACACACTGCCTACCCCTTCCCAGGTGGCTTGGGAAATCCACCTGCAGTACTGAATACACGTATACAGCAAGACACTGCATAATGGGCTTGGCTGTGTTTGGACAGTACGCTCCTTTAAAAGCATAGCCTAGAGGGATTCAGCACATCCAAGATTCTCAATTTGGCTAGAGAAATACTCAATTTGAGAGGATGTGGAAATTGCCCAAATAAAACATCACTATTGCAGACATTGCCCAGAACAAAATTTCCTCGACACATATAGAACAAAAGGACAATTTCTCTCTCTTGTCATAAGAATACTACATCATAGAAGACTTTAAAGGAAAAATAAGTGGTGACAGTAAAGACCCACATGAAACCCCCAGATCCTGGATCCAGATGTCTTTCTCTGTGCCTACAGAGAGCTCCTTCCCATCCTGGCCATCTCTCCTGGGAGCCCCGGCTGCCCTCACCCTCCAAGGGCTGCTACCTTTTCACAGGAAGTGATAGGATCCCTAGACACATCAGCTATGCTGGCCTGATTTTCTCCCTGACGACAATCCCATTCTAAGAGGATGCAGACCCTCCAGGGTTCCCCATGGTGGGACATACCATGGTTTCCCTAGCCCATGCCTGTCTCTAGCCGTGGCCTTGGTGAGACCAAGAGCACCTGTAACTGAGTCAGCGCCAGCAGGCCCTTTGCTGAGCTAATCAGCAAATGTGGGCAGAATTGGTGCATTTGCTGAAGCCCCCCGGAGACCTGAAAATCTACATCCAGCTTCAGGAGCCATCAATGCCTTTTATTTGTCCTTTCTTGGTTTTTCAGGTGGAAAGGACGTGCTCCTGGAAGGCCCCAGGGAACCTAAATCTGTAATGACGAGAGGCTGGGTTCTTCTGGGTTCGCTCATCCTAAACGGCTGATTTCCAATCTTATTAATATTTAAACCCTTTCTTCTTGCAAATTCATGCCATGGATCTTAAAGCTGTGCTGGGAGGCTAACAACAGATGTGCTGGCTGCACACTTTTAAAAAATCTATTTATTCCTAAAAAAAAATAAAGACTCCTTGGGCTGAAAGAGCAGCATGCCTGACTCCTTCACAATGTAATATTATTTTGCCCAGAATTTCAGCTGTAGGGAAAGAGCAAAAATGTCTTCAGTCTAAAATACACTATGGTAAATCTCAGCAAAAGGATACTTTCTTCAGTGGCCGAAAATAGAATTTTGAGGTGGGAAAATGAAGAAAGAGTTCCACACTGGGCATGCATGTATAATCCCCCCAAACGGGGTGCTCCAACTGGGTGCTCCTGCAGGGCTATTTGTGCATCCATTACATCCTGTGTATGCCAGGCCAATAAAAGCAACACATGATTAATCTGCCATCATTGAACAACCCTATGGACACTTAAAAAATTCCTAATCTGATTATGGCTCATTGACTTGAACATGAAAATGAGACTATTATTTGCACTGAAAGTCATATACTCACCTCCCAGTTAATAAAACCAGAGGTCTGTATAGAGGGGTCAGTCAGTCAAGCACCCTCACTTTACAAAGGATGAAATCAAGGCCCAGAGTCATTGTCACTAGCAGCGGCAGAAGCAGAACTCTATGCTCACAAAAGCCACTCACTCTGTATGTAGTGTATTGTGTTTTTTGTTGTTTTGTTTTTTTTTTGACAAAAGGGCTACTCAAAATGCTATGGTAGTATCACCCATTATGGCTGGTTCAGGGCCCAGAGTTGCTTGACTGCAGAGAGGAAAGCTTCAGGAGACCCCAGCAGCTGCGTTTTGTTCTCTGAAGGGCTGTCAGTGGGGAAGACAGGACGGAAGCCAACAAGGGTGAGAGTATGGGCAAGCAGGACTTGGGGCTGTCCCTGGGGAGTTTCTGATAAGAGGCTGCCTCCCACAAAGGTGTGGGCTGCACACAGCTCCGGGAGGAAGGGGGTTCTCCTCAGACTGTGCCTCCCTGGTGCAGGCTGGGACCTAGGGCTAGCTTCCCTGTGGGGAATAGTGTAACAGGGAATTCTCTTCTGGGGGGACACAGAACAGACCAGCAGATCTTGATGGTTGGGATCTCTGGGAACGCTTTCAAATGCAGACTATTGAAACCAGTGGGTAGAAACTTGCTTGGAAATAGGTAATTTTAAAAAATACATCCGGGGCTGGGGTTGTGGCTCAGCGGCAGAGAGCTCACCTAGCACCTAGGAGGCCCTGAGTTCGATCCTCAGCACCACATAAAAATAAAATAAAAGTATTGTGTCCATCTACAACTAAAAATATCCATTTATAAAAAATACATCCATATGATTCCAACAATTGGAAAAATAGGGAATTACTGAAAGGGTCAGAGGCTTGCACACTTTTGACCATGACTTATAGCATTGACATAAGTGAGAGAGTACATTCGTATAAAAGTTTTTGAACATAACAAAGAAGAATAAAGATTAAAATGCATACTTCAAAAAAAATTTTGCACCTAATATATAATGTACTTCAGTATTTTCTGGGGTTTTTTTCCTTTTCTTTCCTTTTCTTTTCTTTTCTTTTCTTTTCTTTTCTTTTCTTTTCTTTTCTTTCTTCCTCCCTCCCTCCCTCTCTCTCTTTCTCTCCTTCTTTCTATTCTCAGGGAGATACTTTATCACTGTGCTACAAACCCAACATTTTTACTTTTTTATTTTGAGACAGGGTCTCACTAAGCTGCTGAGGCTGGCCTCAAACTTGGGATCCTCCTGCCTCAGCCTCCCAAGTATCTGAGGATTCCAGGTATATGCCACTGCACCAAGCTCATATTTTTTTCAGTGCCTAAATTTTTCTTTTTCACAACCTACATTTTTTCCCAAAATTAGACAGTTTTACACTGAATGACACAAAAGGAAACTTAGAATTCATATACTTTTAAAAATTGATTGAGACCGGTTAAATTCATTTGACAACCAACCAATAGATCACTTGGGAAAATGCTGAACTATAGTATCTCTAAGAACCTAGCAAAATGGAATAAAAGTGAGAAAAAGAATGTGCCTACGGAAAAATAAATAAATGAATGAGCATGGATTTAAATCCCTCTGGTGTTTTGCATGTGATGTGGTTGTTTAGCTGCAGAGGAAAAGGGACCAACCAGAACCCTGAAGGGAAAAGGTGCTCATTCAAAAACCAAACATTCGGAGAGGTGGAAGCCATAATTTAAACACATCGTGAGTAAGCAGCTGCTGAATCCTTGAGAAGAAAAACATCTGAGAAAATCTCCATACACATGAGTTATCTTCCCTTGGAGAGCTCTAGAGAGGCAGCAAAGATCGGACTAATCTCTGCAGCTTCATTATGCTAGCAATTGAAAGAGTGCGTTCTTCCTTTGCATCTGCATTATTATTTGAAGAAAATGGCTGTTAATTAAAAAATGTAGTGAAACTTGCCCAGAGCTCAAGGTGCTATCATCCTACAGCAAAGGAGGACCCTGTGCTGCAGGCCAGGCAGGAGGAGCATGGTGCCCTTCCTGGCCAAGAGCTTTAAGAGCAGCTGAGGACACGCAGGTGTCTCATGCCACTCAGCAAGAAGGAAGTTGCATATGTCTCTCTCTCTCTCTCTCTCTCTCTCTCTCTCTCATTTCTCTGCTTTTTGTCAACCTGGTAATTCAGGTCCTCCTCATCTCATACCTGGATTACTACAACTTAACAGGAAGGCACAAAGTAGGCTTCCTATACTTTAATGTGCATGTGTGTCATCTGATATGTGGGGGGTGGGATGTTCCTGGGATTGAACCCAAGGGCACTTTACCACTGAGCTAACATCCCCAGCCCTTTTTAAAATGTTTTTATTTTGAAAAAGGTTCTCACCAAGTTGCCTAGGCTGGCCTTGACCTTGCAATCCTCTTGCCTCAGCCTCCCAAGTCACTGGGATTATGGGAGTGTGCCACCATGTCCAGAGCCATCACCTGAGATCTTGAGGTGTGGATTCTGATTCTGTAGGACTATGGTCTGCATTAAATCAGATCCCAGACATCCTTGGACCACACTTTGAGTAGCAAGGACCTCAACTTTGGAGCCAAGTGTATTGGGATTTGAAACCTTACTCTGTCACTTTCTATTTGCAATACCTTTGGAAAGATATTTTTAATAAACTTGACTGGCGTGAGGTGGTGGTTGCTGGTGATGACAGAACAGGGCAAGTTCTTTTATCTCTCTGAGCTCCGTCTGCACAGAAAATCTTGACCCCCATCTCTGGAGTCAGGAGTATTGAAAGCTTTTCCCTATACCCTCTTCTCCTCTCACTATCCTAGAGGTGGGGCCCCCATATTTCTCCCTCCTCTCCCATGCTCCTTCTTGCAAATCAACGCAGTCCCATCTGGCTTTCACCCTTGACCTTTCCTGATCATGCTCCCTCTCAGAGGCAGGGTCCAGCAACTGCCCTCAGCTCTCATTCTGACCATTCTAGAATAAAGCTGCTAAATTCTCCATTGTTCTTTATGCTATTTGTTTAGAGGACAGCCCCCTCCCCTAGACTTTCCCTCCTGTCCCTCTGGTTGATCCTCCCTCATCTGTTTCAGAGGTTCCTCTTCCCCTATCTGTCCCACAGATTTGGGGCTATCCCAGACTCTATTCTTGGCATGGCTTTCTGGAAGATTTTTCTAGAACATCATGGCTTTCAGATTATCTATAGGCTAATTCCAAAAGCTCATCTTACTGCACAGAATAGTCCTCTGAGTGGCAGACCATGGGAGCCACTAGTCCCCAAGACATATCCAACCCCACATGTCCAGAAGAACCCATCACTTCCTCTGGTGCTCCCACATTCAGTCTCAGGCCCAGCAGTCACTCATTTCTAAGTGCTCTGGAACTTACCCTCCAAAGACTTGCATCATTTTTTTCCAATTCATGTAAGGATTGATTATCTCCCTAATTGAACAGTAAATTCCTTTGTGTCCTCATAGCATCTAGCATGACACTGTATGCATATGTGTAATTTAAGTCACCAATAAGTTATTTCAGGACTAGAATGTGAATTACCCTTTGCTACACATGCAGAGAAAACAGTATCCCCTAACAGCTCTTGACATTATTAAAGGTGTCTACCCAGGAAGAAAAGTACTAGGCTTCACTAAGTGTGTAGAACACAAACAAAATCTCAGTAAATAGCGCAAGAAGGGGGAAGAAAGAAAAGTGGGACATCCTTGTTTTTCTAGAACTTGTGGAACAGAAGCTGTGGCTTGCTGGCTTTGTCAGGGAAGTGCTAGAATCATTATGGAAGAAAGGTAAACATTGTGGTACACTATAATGAGCCTGTTTAGACACCTGGCCCCTCTCCCTGACTGTGCACCAAATCCCTGGACGGCAGGGACAGTGTCTGCAGGTTATATTCCCAGTAGCCTGGACTGCACTCCATGTGTTCCTTGTTCAAGCGAGCTAATGAAGATGGACAGATAAAAACTAGGAGGTCTTTCAGCCAGATGTTCTAACAACCAGGGCCAAGAAGATCCAGCCAGGTCATGGAACTCAACAGTTCTCAAGTGAGAGCCACCCAGTGCAGGGAACGGCAGAGCCCAGAGCCCCACCGTGCAGGGATGGCTGAGCAGGGAGCACGGATAGGAACCAGGGGCACTTGTCTAGCTGAATAGAGGAAACACACTTCCAGGGAACATCTCCTTGATGTCTGATGGCATCATTTCCTTCCACAGTGTTCAAGGAACAACCTCACTTCTCTATAAATCTGGAAGTTAGAGAAGACATAATTGACAGCAGTACTTGTTGAGCTCCCTGGTTAAATCAAGTCGCCCCTGAGCACCAATTTCAAACATTTCTCCAGTGTCGCCATGAAACCACTACGTCCCCCGAGGTGCCCCCAAAATGTGGGCTTGAATGTCATCAGGCTATTCCTGCAGGGCTCTGGTTTGGGTGGGTGGTGTTCCCCAAGAGGCTTCTAGGAAGCAGACTGAAATGAACGTGTGGCCCCTCTCCAGACACCAGAAAAACTGACGTTTTGGAATCTCCTACCTCACTTGAGAGCTTTTTTCTTAGAAATCTACTCTGGGTCAGAAGCCCCCAAGTTCTATCTAGCTGAGCCAGGTGCCAAGAATGGGTTCTGGCAGTTCCAGTGGAGATTTCTGTCCAGATATGCTTCTGAGGTTCATTTCCAGCTCTGTCACTTCATGCCACCTGCAAAGCCTGCCTCTCACTGTCCCCAGGGAAGTGCCTTCCAGCCTCCCGATTATCTCTGCTGCCAAGAGCTGTCAGAAGCCTTCTCCTCTGACAAGGGCTGGGGCTGGGAGTCTCAACCCTTTCACAATCGGGGCCCTGTAGCAGGTGGAAGAACCCCAGTCCCTGTCCTTAAGGGAAGCAGCCCTCCTCCTCACAACTGAAGGCAGAGCAGGCCCAGGGGAGCACGGGCGACATCCTTCCTCTGTTTTCCTCTCTCTCACCCTGCTCCTTAAAGCTGGAGCTCACTCTCAGAGAAGTGCCTGGGCCCTGCAGCGAGAGGCTGGGAGGGCTTCAGCTAGTGCTGGTTAGCGCCAGCCAGAACCCCTCAGCTCATCTACGACACAGGAGAACACCTTCCCTGCCCATCTTCTAGAGTGCTGGAAAGACCCAATGATATCATAAAAGTACTTCAATAAACGTTTACCAGTATTACTGATATGATTCTTATTGGGACGACTCTATGCCACTAGAAGGACAAACAGAAAAACCCTGAGATGTATTCACTGCCTTAAACCCATTCTCCCAGCTCCCTGCTAAGCTGAAAAGTATCTGTTTCCTCTAGGTTTTTTCTTTTTTTTGTTTTTGTCATCCCGAATATAAACAATGACCCACCACCACCACCACCACCACCGTCACCAGCACCAGGCAGGGGCAGCGGATGTCATATCAACAGCATCTATAAAGACTAACCAGAGACAAGAGCACACACAGTTAATCCTTATAACAATCCTCACTAGGTAGCTACAGAAATAATAACAGATTATTGGTCTTGTTGTTTTGCTTGTGATGCTGGGGATCCAACCCATGGCCTCCACTTGCGAAGCAAGCACTCTATCCCTGAACCCTCCCCCCAGACGAACTGCTATTTGCATTTATCAAAAAATTTTAAGCTTGGAGACGTCAAAGTAATGGAGCTACCAAGTAGCAATACAGAACTGAACGCAGGCTCAATTCGAGTGCCCTGCCTATACCATTGCACCGTGACACCTCCATCTTCCCTGAGCCAGGGGATGCCAGCAGTCCAGTTATCCTTAGGCTGGAGGATTGACGGAGACTTCAGTGATCACCTAATCCATCCATCCTGTCTCCAGGCAGGGCTAACAAATAATATTCTTTAAAAGCAAATTCTCATCTAGTTGCCAGGGTTTAAGGAAAACAGGGATCATGTGTAACCCAGGGCACAATCTCCAGGAAATGGACAGTCACAGCTGCCTGAAGCCACAGTTGGGTCTCATTGACCTCCTATTCCAAGTCCCTGTGCATGCATCTCACCGTGCTTCTGAGCCTGCGAAACACTCCTCATCCAGCTCTGTGCAGGTGCTACCTGCTCCTGGCTCATGATCTCAGTGATTCTTTTTTAGAGGAAAGATGGAGAAGGTTAGAGGAGAGCCGGGTAAGGTGTTGATGAGAAAAAGACTTTAATTTTAAGGAAATGACTCGTCTCTTCCTAACTATGATGGATATACATCTTCCCTGGATTTCCATCAGGGGAAACTTATTAAAAAAAAAAAAAAACTCCTTCAGGCTGGAAATGCTGATGGGCATCATCTTATGAGCAGAGGCAGGATCCTGCAGCTTTGGTTCAGGTCTGAATGCAGGCCCACAGACGGGAGCTGCTCCGACAGTCGGCTCCGCTTCCTGATGTGGAAACAGAGCAGCAGCAGTGGTCCTAGCTTTTCATTTTGTGATCAGATCACTTTTGCCCTACTCCTCTTCGACATATCCAAGAGAGCCCACAAACACTCCTCGGCACTCTCCCTGGGGGGCTTCATCATTCTGTGTGGCAGAATCAGTGCAGGATCCCCACAGACGCCCACTGCGTCCTTACTGTACCTGTGGTTGCAATCCCCAGCTTGGCTATGTCCTCCAACCCTGGGACCCCTCTTTCCTCCCCTTCACTGCTGGCCCACCCTCCTCCAACAGGTGGAAAGGGATGGAGGAGAGGACCAGTGTTTGCTGAGCACTTGCTAGGCTCTCAGGTGAGCATTTTATGCTCATAACAAACTTAGTGAGAAAGTGTACAGCTCTGAGACACTGAGAAATGCAGCAGAAGAGCCCAAGCTCATGATGGAAGAGTTCAGACTTGAACCTAGCTCACCTCTGGACAAGGGTGCGCTCAGGTTACCTTTCTGCTGCTGTTCCCCTCATACGCTAGCGCAGAGCTAGGATAGAGAAAGCATAATTATGTGCACCGTGTCTACCCAGGGCAGGGCTCCTGGCTCTCCTAGAATCTAGAATCTTTCTAGATTCCCCACCACCTCCTGCTCCCATTTACCACAGAGTCTGGAATTACATGCAGCCACTCAGACTCAAGAGCAACAAGTTCATGGTGACAATGGCCTCAGAGACTTTTATGGTGAGGCTCTAATTGTGCATGATTGGTTTTTTTTAAAACAGCAATTTAGCAATGATATTCCTAGAGTCGTTAACTATAATTGGAACTACAGATGATTCTTAGGTGTTTTGCTTTGCTTTGTTTTTTAAGTACCTTATAGTGTGAGTTTGGATACCCTGCTCATACATTCCTGGGCACTGGGGCTGGAGGCACATTTACCGGAAAGGGCCATTTACAGAAACACTGCTCTGTCACTTCTACCTTGCACATAAGCAGAAGTGTGATTCCGGTTCTATTTAAGGGAGAGAGCAGTAGACTGTCTCCATGGCAACCCTAAGCACGTGGACCTGGAGCCTAAAAAAGGTGTGGTTGGCCACGTGTCTGCATTCCACCTTGTTACAGGCAGAGACCTGGAAAGCCTGTCCAAAGGAATCAGGTAGCATGACCTGGAGGTGACATTCCAGGAGTGAATCCAGCAAGCACTGCCATGCAGATTGTTCCCTGCATGGCCTTTGTAAATGCCTCCCTATGGAATGTGAACCTCACTGGGAAAACTGAGCATTGTTTGGATTGGGGGAAGAGGGAGAGAAAGAGAGAGAGAGAGAGAGAATAACTGAACGCACCCTTTCTAGCTTATTTCCCTAGGTTTGCTTTTGCTGACTTTTGTTAGCTTTGTTTATTTACTATTTTTACACCTTTCTAAACTTGGGCGCATGCTCAGCTACACTTTAGAAATAACATGACCAATATCATTCTCACCAGACCTTGAGAACCTTTCTTGGTAAGGATCACGATGTCTGGAATAGGGCACATTGCTGGGGTGTCAGCAAGTCTATTGAACTATCAATATCACCTTGAACAAGAAAAATAGCATCCATCTCCCTTCTCTTCCCCACTGCCTTGTGATCTCAGGCAAGCTCATAAACCAATCCGGGCCTCAGTATCTTGGGGACAATAATCTTCTTTCATGTCATAATTGCATTTGGAGTATCAACTAAGATAATGACTTTGAAAGTGCTTTGTAAAACATAAAATAATCCACAAATGGAAGGGAGTGGTACTATTACCATATTAATAAATGCAGGATTAAATGCAAAGAAGTAGCATCACTAATGACGTTGCTTTAGCAAAATGATTTGGTGTTTTTCTCTGCCAACCTTTTTCTAAGTTCAAAAAGACAATGAAAGACAGAAGTTTCCATGGCTGGTTGGCTTCAAGGTCAAGGCTCAGTCATGCACTTTAACGTGGCACAAAGAGTAGCCAATCGATTGGACACAGAAATCAGAATGCTAAGTAGAAAGCTGCCTGAGCAGATGACTGCAGGCTCAGAGCAAGAAGCAGGCAGGACTCCACCGGCTGCACAGCTGCCTGCTCCCTCCTCTCTGTGGTTTTGCCCACCCTGGAGGACAAGTTCCCCACCATGGGAAAAACGTAGTGGCACTGTCTCAGAAAGGTGCTCCCCATTGCCCCAGTGGGACCTCATTAGCCTCTCCCAGTCTTGTTCCCATCTGGCTGGTGCTAAACTGCCTGTGAGCATGAGAAGAAAAGCAGAGCTATGTAATAGGAGCAATAGCTCTTGGTGGAAAAGACAGTGGTCATGCCAATGGGTCCTTTAGGCCCTGGCTCCTCCATGAGGTCCCTGAGCAGCAGCAGCAGCAAGACCAGGAGCTGATTAGAACTGCAGAACTTGTGGCCACACATGCACCTGCTGAATCAGAATCTGGACTGCAGCACTTCTGACTGACAGCAGGTCACTCGTGTGCACACCGGAGTCTGAGAAGCCATGCTGCTTTGGCACCCAAGAGCTATGGAGGGTGGTGGTAGCAGGGGTGAGGGTTCCTAGGGAGTAGCAATGGTGAACTCTCCCACCTGTCTCCGTCCTGATGAGTCATGGCAGCCCCTGCATAGGACCATTTAATAAGGGCCCATCCTGGGTACAATGGTTTTCAGCAAGAAGCCAAGAAGCTAGATTGGCTCCTTCAGATGACAGTGTCCTCTTTTTCTCAGATAACCTGCCACCTCACCTCTGTTCCATTAGCAAGTGGGAAATGCACATCCAGGGGGCTAGGCCTTCATCCTAAGGGTGGGAAGGCGGAGTGGTCACTGAAGTCCCACTTCCTTAGCACCCAGGAGCAGACTAGGCCTCCGAGCCCTTAAACCCTAGAGCCTTGCTCCTGGTCCCAGCAGGGTTACACAGTGCCTGGCCCACAATGCCCTTCTCCTTCACCCAGGCTAGGGCCTGCCTGTCTCTTTGGCACTTACTTCTTCTTAGTGCCTAGGAGTTATTTTGTCTGTTCATTTCCCTTTGCCCAGTGCCTAGGAAGCAGGCCCACAGGGCCGAGGATGACCCTGGGAAACTGAGGGAGGAGGAGGGTAGATGGAGACACAGCAAGGGCCCCAGGACAGGAATGCACTCCCGCCCCCCATGCTGGTGGTGTGCTCAAATACTCAGGAGACTTGGTTCCCAGCCTTGACTGTCCTCCAACCAGCCACCTGTACCTGGAAACTCTCTGAGGTCTCCTGTGAGTCCCTGTCTCAAAGACACAGTGATTATCACTTCCCTGCCTGACAAGGTTTGAAAAGATGAAATACAAATCCTGGGAAGAGAAAATTGAGCATACCAGAAAAATCATTTTGGACAGAGTTTAATTTATTATTATAGATACTGGGCACTATTCTCAGCACTTTGCCGACGTCGAATCAGAACAAAGCTCAGCTGTAGGAGCTACTATTATGCCCACTTGAGAACGAGGGGAGGCAACAGAGAGCAAGGGGGTCTGCTCATGGTCACCAGGTGGTAAGGGGGCAGTCCTCTGGGCCTTATACTTCTTCTCCCTGGATGGAACAGACCATAGCATCATGAAGACCAAGTGGGTGACAAGGGAACTTGCTACGTTGCTGAGGTTGGCCTTGAGCTTGCCATCCTCCTGCCTCAGCCTCCCGAATTGCCGGGATAATAGGTATATGCCACAGTGCTCAGCATTGGTTTTCTTTTTTGACACTGGGGACTGAACCCCAGGCACTCTGCCACTGAGCTTCACACCCAGCCCTTTTTTGAGATCTGGTCTCACTATGTTGCTGCCCTCAACTGTAGCTGATTGTTGTCATGCTGCACAGGAAGGTCTAACACAGTGCCTGATGATGCCCTCAGAAAAAGTGTTCTCCATCCAGTTTCCTTCCTATCAGGGACAAAATAGGCTTACTCCAATTTTTTTCCTAAATTCCACAGGAGAGCTACCATAGGAGAGCTTCAGAGAACACCATGGAGGGTCTCAGGGATGTTCTTGACCTCCAAACCCAAACACAATCCAGTCCATTCAAATGCTTCCTTGATATCCAATTTGACTGCCTCTAATTCTTGAAAAGTCACTCAGTAGGGGGCTGATCTGTTCCTCCCTTTGCCAAATGCCAGTCCACTTAAACCCCTTTTGCTCTCAACCAGATGCTCTGTGACATGTAAGGCTTTTCTTTTCTCCAGGGGTTTCTTCACTGCTGATCTAATCACATTGGTGATCCTGACATTTGACCTCTTGTTCTGCAGCTATTCAACATGCTGGGCGTCCCCTCTGACCTCCCTCCTCCCATCTTTACACTTGTGCCTCCACTGCCTTTCTTCTGAGCCGGAGCTGACCAGGAGGACCATCCAGCCTGGCTTTCTCAAGGTACTATGGGAAGATGCTCTCTGTCCTCCCACCCTCACTCAGTCCCACTCCACTTTCTCTGGGCCTGAGCCTGAACTGACAAGCAGAGGCCCCACGCAGCCCCTTAGAGAAGAATCACAGGCAGAGACCCTGTAAAACATTGCTCCAGCCACATAGAAAATAATTCTGCAGCTGGAGCCCTTTACAGGTTTGAATTAACTGAATTGCCTTCAACTTCCTGCTTCAGGAACCTATTCCCCACACCTTGACAGTGTCCTGCCTCAAGCAGAGATGGCTGTGCCCTGTGAGCACTGTAGCCTCCCAGAATCAGCATCCCCATGCCTACCAGTAACCAGGATATGCCCAGCAATCCAGGTGATCAAAACTCTTCAACTCAGCCTTAGCAGTCATCCAGCTGGAGAGAGTGACTGGGTTTGGGTCCAGCAGATTAAATAGAAGAGTTTATGCTAGTTTCCAGCATGCTACTGTGATACCGACTCATGCTCATGTCCTGGGACATATGGATAGGAGAATAAGGTCAAAGGGCATCATCACTGAAAACAGCCCCTTGCATGTGCACACACGCACATGTCACATCTGCCCAAACTCATCCTTTGTCCCAGCCAGCCTCGTGGACCAAAGAGCATCATAGAAATTACTTCCCACTGCAGGAGCCACATCTCACCCAATTGGTAACTGAGTCCTTAAGAAGCGAGCTGGGTAAACAGTTCAGGCAGATCTGTGTGTTCAAGGACGGTCAGGGGCAAAAGCCAGTGGCCATCCACCCTCCATTCCTGCCTCCATAACAGCAGCAGAGTTTTACTGCCTCATCTCCACCTTCCCTGTCTTTCTCTGGGCACTCCAGCACCAGCAGAGGCTTCAGATGGGGTCCTGGCCCCCCTCTGTATCCCTCAGAAAGGGCCTGCAGGGCCCAGTGAAAACCCTGCATGCCTGGATTGCAGGAAAGCACACTGGGCTCCACCGTACTTAAGCTGTTTTACTAGATGGCAGGATGTTTTCAGCTGATTATTAAAGCCTCAGTCTACTATGGCCCATCAACAACCAATTTGGCCCCAGTAAAATAGATTGCAATTCCCTCAGCACTAGTCTCCTAGCAATCAGCTCATCAATATACATAATGTTTAGAAGCTGGATATCGATTGTGGTATCTAATGGACTCTTTGTTCAGGGTTCAGCTTGACCTCTGGAACAGCACTTTATTGGAGCTTCCCTCTCCTCCCACTGCCAGACTCCAAAACTGGGTTAGGGTGGGGTGTGCAGGACAGCAAGAGAGGGAGTTCCTGGGGCTTGGCCATAAATTAAGGACACTCATGACCCAGGGTTTATCCCTGTCAGTGTGAAGTGGCCTGTAACACTTCACACTGCCCCCAGCATCACCACATTCACAAGGAGCTGCTGTTGCCATAGGATACAGTGAGCACCAGCAGTGTGATTACCACTGGCAGCAACCAGCTAGTCCCTGTGTGCCCTGTGCCTGAAGTGACTTGGAGCCCATGCCAGGGTCTGAACAATGGTCAACAGAGGCTACAAGTTCTCCATAGACTCCATGTCTTGACCCTCATACACAGTACCCCCCGCACCCCTGACAGCTCCGGCCAGCCAACACACATTCACACAGCACAGTGGCCACTCCCAGCCCCACCTTCATAGGTCCCTACTGTCAGAAGCATGCCCCCTTCATAGGTCCCTGCCCCACTCAGGGTTGGGAGAAAAGTGGGCTTTGGGGGCAGAGGGAAGAGGGGGCAAGTGGCAAAAAAGAGAGGGACAGTGGGCCGGCTTTCTAGCCATCCTGCAAGTCACAGTAGAACTTTCCAGAAAGAGATTAGTTGATTCTTTGTACTCCTGATGAAATCCTTCGGCACAGCCAACTTACAGTAAGCCCTGATTATTGGAGAATCAAAATGTGCAGCTAAAACACTTTGCTTCTTGGCAGGGGAAAAATGACCAGAGCCTCTGGTGCCCACACCAAGCACATCTCTCACTGCTCAAAACACTCAAATCAACCAGTTAATAAGGAGACACGATTTGTGAGATGCTTTGGTGTCCTCTACTGCATTTTGAATTCCAAAGTGGGGAATTATCTCCTCCTCACTGATCTCTGCCCTGACGGACATATGGCCACCTCATAGTGCTCATCACAGGTAGGAAACAAACCTAGATTCTTTTAGGTGTCCAGACTTCTAGGTTCATGCACAACTGGCTTATTTCCATGAAACTAAGATTTTGCATTTTCAACAGACTCCAGAAAGCTGAAAAGTTTTCTTGGTACAATTTTAGATCTCACATTTGTTTTGTTTTATTGAGAGCCATATACAATATTATCCAGGGTACAACTTCTTATATATAAACTCTCCCCAACTAAGTGGAATATGCCAAAAGGGAATGGAGGTGGGGAAGGGGTTTAGGATGTATGAACCCACCTCACCAGAGGGAGGGTCTGGGTTCTCCAGCACTCGAACCAATCTGTGCTATCTTGCCTTACACATTTTAAGTCATTTTCTGATCTGTGTGCCTAGGCTCACTAGATATTTGCCTGGGGTTGACAGATTTAGAAAATAAAAATACAGGATGCCCAGGTTAGATTTCAGTTCCAAAAAAACAATGAGTAATATTTCTTGTTTAAGTATGTCTCATATAACATTTGGGATACTGTTATTTGAAAAATTATGGATTAAGCTTAAATTCAAATTTAAGTGGGTGACCTAGACTTTAACTGACCATCCCAGTCCTGCCAGTTTTTTGAGCTCTGCTGTCCCTCAGAGCCTCACCTACTTTAACTCAGAGCTCCTCCCCAGTGGGATGGCATAGTGAAGCTATACTGCTGATGCAAAATCTTTCCCCATATCTCAAGAGAAGAAAAAGAATGACATTAACAAAAGTAGATTTTTTAAAAGACTGGTTGTGTGCCTATTAATACATTGAGGAATAACTTCTGAACTGAAAACAGCCCTGGGGTATTTTATTTCAGACCAGGATTCCTCAGAGGACCATTCATTCACTGGTTTCTTTAAATGAAGTCCCTCTAACTTCCTTCCAATCAATTCCCCCGGGCATTCAGATCACTGAAAACATGACTACTGGTAGTGTCTCACACTAAAAAAACACATTAAAATGAAATCCTTTGAGCTAGAATTTTCCCAATTATTTGGAACTCTATTTCTGCAGAATTCTTCTGGAAAACAACATGGCGCTATAATGGAATAAGCAGGAATCCTCCTGCACTATAAGCCCGTGGGGGAAAAAAATCACTGTGAACATCACCATATGAAAGGCCTAAGAATTTTGGCAATACAAAAAACTCTTAGCTGCTTATTCCAACATTACCTAAACTTGTTTGGCCACCAAGCCCACTGGCCTCCACTTACACTTTCTAATACATTTAACCCTGCAGAGAACACTGGATATTAGGAACATATGAACATTTCTCAAACATAACTCATCCTTGAGTTAGTATTTCCATGCCCTTGTTTAGGTCTGGGATCCTTAATTCTCCAGAAGTCTTCCTAGCTGGGTTCAGACCTGTTCATCCATGGTATTCCTTCAAGGCCTGACCTAAGTCTCTGACCTCTCCAGTCCACACTGATCACTTACTTCCTTATTTCTCTGACTTTTCATTTAGCAAATATTCCCAGAACACCTTTTCACACATCCCATCCCTCAGAATATTAATCCAAACATTTCAATTTGACTCTCTGGCTATTATTATCTGATCATTTCATTTCTTCCTATTTCGGCTCCTCATGCAGACTTGATGCTACTTGAGGGTAAGACTCTCCTGCTTTACCATGGACCCTTTTGTGCAAGATGGGCTGGGCATCCAGTAGGCATTCCATAAGTGCTTGTAGACAGAATGTTTATTCTTGCACATATGTTCCATTATTGCAGATGTCAGAAATAATGGATGAGTTTTCTAGAATAAACACAAACTGGCTTCTCTAACACACAGGAAAGATGAAAGATTAATCTTGAAGTTGCCTTCTGGATTCCTCATTGTCTATATCTCACTTTAGTCCCCATACCCCTGGCACACATCCCAATTCAAATCAAGTCAGTAGAAGTGTGAACAACCTCAGAAGGTTGGAGATTTTCATGAAAGTGAGATAATATTCTAGTTAAAATTAAGTTTAACATTTCCAAGGATTACATGTGATCTACAAACCAGAAATTCAAATGAATTCAGTTCTCCTGTCTTGGCAAGTACTACTTCACTATCCTAAGGCAAAGATAGCCAGGTACTCTTTTAAAGAACTTTACAAAATGGCTTACTCCCAAACTCTGAAGTCACCATACTCTTATTTAATGTGCCTGGCTGGAGTTTAAGGTTTTATAGACATAGTGCTGTGAGCTCCATCACAAACCAAGGCCAGTGCATTTCCAAATTCTTCAGGGACCTCTCGTTTTCCACCCTAAGACTTCGACTTTAAAAGAAAAATGTGAGCAACAAAAGGAGAATCTCTAAAATGCATAATGGGAAATCTCAACACACGGCACAAATCAACTGTGTATACATTCCATTGTCCCAGAAGCATAATTCTTTCCATCTCAAGTCAATTATAAAATAACCTTCAAACTCCATATTCAGAGCTTTAAATAAATAGCCTTAGTTTCCAAGGTAAAATAGGCTGATATCCTAAATGATCTCCTAAAAACCAGTAATCAACTGATTTCTACAGATCAATTGTTTTCTAAAATGCATGAAGACTTTCAATGGTGGCCCCTGGCAAACTTCTAGATTTAGTCCCTGAAAAAAATAAATGAGAAACACGTAAACTAGAGAATACATTTTTCTGAGTGAAAACATGGTCAGGGCTGAACATTTGGTAATCAGTAATAAACCTTTTTACATTCTAAAACACCAATGCCTGGCTTATCCCCATCTCAGTCCTTAAGCAACCAATTAGGAATATTCTAGGCAGTTACTATTGGTCTTGTGGCACAATTTGTAATAAGTTCTGGATCTTGGAGCAATATTTCTATATCTCAGAAACCTCAGCAAGATTACTAGTAAAATAAGAGTCCAAATATATTCATTAGGGTTTGGAGGATCAAATAGCTTCTACTCAGTCAGGACTTAGCCCAAAGGTCAATTCTTCAGAACTCTTCCCCAGTCACCCAGCTAACACACACCCCACACTCCCAAGATACACCATATAGTTCTTCTACCACATTAATTACCTAATTTTGTCTTTTTCAAAGTCCTTATAATACCCATGATCATCTTGGTTATTCGTAAAATGTTTATTGTCTGTTTTTTCTCAGTAGAAAATAACCTAGAAGATCTTCATGCAGTCGGACCCTCTGTTTGGTTCAAGACTATATCCTATTGCCCAGATTGAGGCTGGCAGCCCAATTTGTGAACCAATTACACATTGCATTGTTTACTGCAGCAAAACATAAATTAAATAGTGCTTATCATTCTAGCCATTCTTAAATACACAATTCAGCAGCATTAATTATACTCACATTGCTGCACAAGCATTTCCACCGTCCACCCCCTGAACTTTTCCATCTTCTCCAATTGAAACATATATCCACTGAACAAGAGCTCCATCTCTCCCTACCCTCCTCCACTGCTATCTACTACTGTCATTCTTTCTGTCCCTGAATTTTACTATTCTAGGACCTCAAATAAGTGAAATCATGCAGCATTTTTCTTCTTATGTCTGGCTTTTTTCACTTAGCACACCATCCTCAAGATTCAACCATGTTGTAGCAGGTAACAGGATTTCCTTCCTTTTCAAGACTGAATTTTCCCTTGTATCTATATACGACATTTTGTTAATACACTTATGCAATGGACATCTGAGTTGTTTCTCCCTTCAGCATTGTGAGTAATGCCACTATGAACATTGACTTCTAAATATCCACTTGAGTCCCCACTTTCAGTTCTTGGAGACACACCAATAGTGGAATTGCTGAATCAGATGGTACTTCATTTTTTCATTTTTTCAGACATCATACAGTTTTCCACAGTGGCTACGACATTTTATGTGCCTACTGAGCCATGCACAAAGTTTCTGTTTCTCCACATCCTCATAAATTGTTCTTATTGTCTGTTGAAGTTTTTTTTTAACTCCTTGTTTAAATTGCATTTTATCTGAAGCAACAGTTCCCACTGAAGTCTGTGGAAAATCAGTGGATCTGATGAGAAGAAACTTTGAACTGACTTGGTTTACTAAACAATGCATAGGCAGAGGTGACAGACATCTAAATAAAAATAATTTATCTTTCACGGTTTATACTAGGTTAATAGCACAAGGATTATTTCTGAATATTCATAGTTGCCTCACACTATTTATAGAAATATAAATGAGCAAAAGGATAAAGAAACAACTGTGTAGCCTTCTCCCCATACTGGTGTCCCAATTTGTGAACCAGTTCTTGCACCTTTTCTGTAAGCAGCCCCAGTCAGTAGCAAGTGGAACCTATGGCAAAAAGCTGCTCTTGGAAGCACGAACTTCGGGCCCTGCCACTTCTGGAAGAGCATGAAAGGCCCTGTGGAAACTGTGTGGTGTTGGCCATTAAGACTTGGAAGGAAGGAGGAGTGGAAATTGCAGTCATCTGAACACAATTGCCTGACTTTATCTGTGCCCAACACTCTAAAGAGCCTATAAACATCAGTGGGGGGGAAAGGATTTAATTTCCAAAGACATAAAATTTTCAGAGCTATGTGACCTCTGAGAGACTAGGGCCATCTGAGAAAACTATTTCCTGAAGCTCAAAGCCAGGCTTAGGGAATGAGGCCACCATCCAAAGCTCCATCTTTCAGAACCTTTGCACATCAGCCTGTCCTGATGAACTTGAATCCTGGGGAGAAGGAGTTGTGGCCTCCTTACCTGCATCTCCCCAGCCCTAGCCCAGGCTTGGCAAAGAGCTGGGAATAAATATTGTTATGGTTAGGATATGGGGTGTTCCCCAAAAGTTCATGTAAGAAAATGCAGGAAAGTTCAGAGGTGAGATGATCAGATTCTGAGAGTCGCAATCTAATTAGCAATTAATCCCTTTGATGGATTAATAATTTGAAAGGACAAATATACTGGGTAAAATATGTAGGCAGGTAGAGTATGGCAGAAGGAAATAGGCCTCTGTGGGTATGCCCTTGGGGATTATATCTTGTTCCTCCAACTTCTTTCTCTCTCTCTCTCTCTGCTTCCCATCTACTGTAGAGTGAGCAATTTTCCTCTGCCACACCTTTTCTGCCATGAGGGTAAATCTCACCTCAGACCAGTGTGATGGAGGTGGCCAACCATGGACTGAACCTCTGAAACTGTGAGCCAAATTAAACCTTTCCCTCTCAAGCTCTTCTTGTCAGGTATGTTGGTCACAGCAACACAAAGTTGACTAAAACAAACATCTATCTCCTGAAACAATAAACAGATATGTGACCATGGGCTTCCTACTTACCCTCCATTCCTATCCCCACCAGTCTTCACCATGAACTCATATGAGGCCATGATGGTTACAGGAATTTCTGCATAGTATCACTGTCATGGATCTTTGCTACTGGTTAAGACCTAGTACGTGAGAAAGGCAACATCCAGGGCAGAAGGTACCAAGCACTAATCTGTATTTAATAGTATTCAATTCCCTCTCTCTTTCCCTACTCTTTAAAAAATTTTTTTAAAATTTATTCTTTTTAGTTATACATGACAGTAGAATGTGTTTTGACATACATACATGGAGTATAACTTCCCCTTTTTGTACATAATGTGGAGTTACACTGGTCATGTATTCATATATGAACATAGGAAAGTTACGTCTGATTGATTCTACTGCTCCCTGCTCTATTTCTAAGCTCCATTCCTCCCCATTCCACACTGAACTCCCAACAGTAGCACAGTACCAATGCTATTAACTGCCAGGTTCATTTATTGTTCTACCGTTGATGCTGCACTTTCAAATGCATTTGATTATTTGATCCTCAGCATAACCTGATAGGAAAAGGAAGGGGTTACCCGACTTAACCAAAGTACATGAGCAACTTATGGTAGGGCCAAGCCTCCAAAGACCTGTCTTCATTCTATTAGTAGCTTTCTGTTTCTTAAATGCCACCCAAGCACATACTAATGTCAAAATCAAAATTCCCATCCTTTAGGACCACTTTCAATTACCCACTAAGAAAGATGGCTCCCAGGACAGATCCCAACCATACATGCTGTGACTGAAAATGATTTCAGGTATTTGTGGCGATTTTAAAATATGGCCACAAATTCTTTCATCCTCCTCCCTTAGAGAGGTGAAGCTTAATTCCCCTCCATTTTAGTATAGGCTGGACTTAGCAACTTGCCTATAATGAGTAAGTAGAGGAAGCAATGTGTGATTTAAGAGACAAGGTCACCAGGACCATTGTGGTTTCATCCTTGCTTTTAGGTCACTCTCTGTGGAGACCAGCAGCCACATGATTCCACCCAAGCAGCTCTGTGCACACACTCACATGGCAAGAAACTGAGGCCTCCCACCAACAGCCACGGGAGACTGACTGCAACCTTATGAGGGTCCCTAAGCCAGCAGAACTAACAAAGCTAAGCTGTTCCTGAATTCCTGATCCATAGAGTTATTAGATAATAGATGTCTACTGTTCAAAGCTGCCAATATCATTTATGTCACTTAGGGGATATTTATGCTTTAAGAAAGGTGACCTTTTAAAAATATATATCTTTATATCATTAATGTATGTTTATTTTGTTATCATTTTAAGTATAAATAAAATATAGTTTAAGAATTATTCTTATTCATATTCAGAGATATCCATTTAACATAAAACTTTTGACAAGTTTTGTTATTTGTTTAATTTACAAAAGGAGCTCACACTATTTGAAACCTACTTTTTGTCCTTTATATTGGATGCTATTTCAAGTCACTAAATATGGAACCATAACAACATTTGAAAAAGCTGTGTAGTATTTTATTGTGTAAGTATATCTAAATGTATTTAACCAATACCCTTTAAAAGAGAGCGAGAGAGAGAGATTGATTAAAGTTATTATCCACCATCTGTATCATTACTGAGCCTGCAGTGGAGACCCACACACGTCCTTGCCCAACTGTGTTCTTAGCATAAATTGATAGAAGTGGAAATGCTGGGTAAGAAGAGGTCTGTATCTCTGAAATGATTGTCATACATGCTTCCAAATTGCCTCAAAGACAGGCAGACGTCTGTTCTACTGGCAGTTTGCCTGAGTGCCCCTCTCATCATGCCCTGACTGGCTGTGGTTATTAGTAAAAGTCAATTAGTAACTAAAGAACTGAATCTCTTGGGATGGCGTTTCAAGCAGGCCAATGAGAAATTCTTGGGTGGCAAAGGAACAGAGCATAAGGGCTCAGGAACATTTGCTCCAGTTGAGATGGAAAAGCTGACATCACCCACCCCACATGCCATAAGGGTGACTTCTCCAAATGGTGAATAAAACATGATTGTTTTGCATAAACTCAGAAAAGAGTTGGGTTTTTTTCCCCCTAACCAAACTGAAGGAGAATTAATGAGGCGTTTCCTGGGGTCCTACAATTATTCCCTTCTAAACCTCCACATGGCTGCCTCGCCTTGGTCAGCTACCCCTCCTATCTCCGCTCACTGCGGCTGGGAACTGCTTGGATACAGATGTGTGTGTCCCAAGGAGGAGCTACAACTGGTCACCAGTGACCTGAGGCCAACAAATAAACCAGATACCACTTCATGAACACGTGCCTCCTCTGCACTGCACAGTCTGGAATAAATTCATCTCATTTCTCAAGAAGACACCTGCATGTCTGTCCATTCTCCTCAGCATATGACCAACCCTTACAATGAATGCCCTCACCAAGCAAATCCGCCTTCCTAAGTTCCAAAGTTTATCCCAAGTTCCAAAGTACATCCAGGTAGAAGCAAAAATTTTGATGATATTGCTCACTTTGAGAGGGAATACTGAGGATTGAACCCAGTGGTACTTTACCACCACGCTATCACCCAGCCCTTTTGTATTTTGACAGGGTCTTGCTAAGTTGCTGAGGCTATCCTTGAACTTGCAATTTTCCTGCCTCGGCTTCCTGAGTTACTGGGATAACAGGACCACTCCTGGCATTGTTCACTTTTTATTTATTTATTCATTCATTCATTCATTCATTCATTTTTGGTACTGGGGATTGAACCCAGGGACACCTAACCATTGAGCAACGTTCCAAGCCCATTTTTACTTTTTATTTTGAGACAGGGTCTCACCAAGTTGCTGAGACTGTCTTTGAACAAGTGATCCTGCCTCAGCCTCCTGAGTCGCTGGGATTACAGTCATGTGCCACCACACTGCATCATTGTTCACTTTTAATACTAACATTCATTGCTACATCCAAGGGAAATAGAAAGGAAGTGCTATGTGCTAGGGAATGTGGAAAGGTTCTTTCTTTTTTTGGAACCAGGGATTGAACTCAGGGACACTCGACCACTGAGCCACATCCCCAGCCCTATTTTGTATTGTATTTAGAGACAGGGTCTCACTGAGTTGCTTAGGGCCTCACTGAGTTGCTGAGGCTGGCTTTGAACTTGCGATCCTCCTGACTCAGCCTCCCAAGTCACTTGGATTACAGGCGTGCGCCACCACGCCCAGCTACGTGGAAAGGTTCTTATACACAGTCAAACCCCGTTTTCACAGGGGCTCCACACAACAGTATATTAGCCCCATTCTAGAGTTAAGGAAACCACAGCTCAGGCAAGTAACTTGCTCAGATCCACCTTCCCTGAGTCCCTGCTAGACTCACCCCCAAAGAGATTCCTGGATATTAATGTAATACCAATTTCCAGAACATTCAATCTATTTCCTCCTGTATAGTAAGTTTATCCCATTAATTTTTATTGGTCCTTTTCTTAACTTCCCCTCCCTTAATATGTCTCTACCTGGTATTCATTACTCAGCAAAGCAATATGTTTCCTTAATCTTCCTCTATCAAACAACCTGTTTCCTTAGTCATTGAAAATAAAACAAATTATAGGCTCCCTCAGAGAGACTACTGAGTGCATGTTGGCTAAAATCAGAGCTCTAAAGGAGACTTTAAAAAACTGCTATCACATCAACTCATCACCATTAATTGGAAGATCTGCATTTAATAAACACTGGTGATGTATCCACCTTGTGTAATGGAGGGCCTGGGCTACAGGATGTGGGAAGGAGGAGAGGACAGTGTTTGCTGAATGCCTATTACGTCCAGAGGCCATACACATGTTACTTACCTCTTGAATCTGGATTATGTCTATATCCATTTTACAAATGGGAAACCTGAGACTTAGAGGTTAGAAGTCCCTTGGTTGGAAGCAGAGAAGCTAGGATTGTGGTCCCAGAGTCCCAAGCTCCACATGCTGCTTGCCATGGTGCTGAGTCCTAAGCATATAAAGAGCAGATCAGCCCTGACCTCAGGAACTCACAGCCTAGCTGGAAGCATGATTATTCATTAGGAAAAGAACTTCCGATTGAAGAGAGTGAGTACATTGTGGTCATTGACTTCTAAACAAGAATGGTCTCTGAGGTGGGAAGAAAAGATGCTGGGGAAGACCTCGAGCAGAAGGACATAAGCCAGACTGTGTGAAGGAGAGCAGACGATCCTGAGGGACCACCACTCCTTGTGATCTCCAATCACATTCACCCCAGTGGACAGATGTCATTCTCAAGGGCCATTTGTTCTATTGCCAAATCTCCACACACTCTCTGAAGGAACAGATCACTTTTTTCTTTTGTTTCCACCAAACTGATCACTTTACATGTGACCAGTCCCTTCTCAACTGCCCCTTCTCATTCTTCTGTACTTGAACTTTGCTTTGGATATGGCCTTCTGGGTTCTATGGTTCTTCTGGGATGCAAACAGTCAGTCCAACCCAGGGTGCCTTTCAACACTTCTCTGAACAGGAAAATGAGTTGATGGGAAAATGGGCAGGAGGCCCAGGCCAACTTTCATGGTGAATTCCCTGAGCTGCTGTCCTTGAGAAGTCATCAATCAACAGCAACCCAGGGGGCACATTGTTGTCGGATACATGTTTCTTGTCACTCTTTCTGCAAAGAGCACAATGACACATATTAAAGTTCCATATTGGTGCAAGCTGTGAGGACAATCCATTTGTTATCCACGTGTGTTGGTAAATCCACTCCCAGTTAAGTAGCCAGCTCTCCTCGAACACATGCCACGTCTACCTCTATTTACACAGACACATGCTTGAGTCTCTGGAAAGTCATTCTTTTCAATTCTAGGCTACTGCACACCTCGTTACCCTATGTACATGTATAATTATGTGAATGGTATGAATCTACATCATGCACAACCATAGAAATGAAAAGTAGTACCCCATTTGTGTACAAAGAATCAAAAGGCAGTCTGTAAAAAAAAAAAAATGTGAAATAATAAAGAATAAAATAACCTCATAAAGAAAAAAAAAAAAAAACAGATGGACACTCCAAGTTGACTTGAGACAAATAAACCAAAGAGTCTTGATTGGATTTAAACCACCAATACTCAAAAATTTATCTGCCCCACTCCAGTTTGCCTGGTCCCAAGTCCTCAGTCTGCCTATACTTCACCGCACTGTATGTTTTCCCTATTTTTAATTTTCTGTGTTGGTTTCCTCCTATGAATAAAGCAAGCATCAAGTATCTGGTGAGCCCCCATGTGCCCAGCATTGTGCTGGCACCCAAGAGAAATTGAAAGAATAGCAGCATGCTAATATTTCATCCATCTAAATGGACATCAGACATAAAAGGGCCTCGGGAGCAATGTGTTCCATAGGAGCTCAAAGAGAGTGGTCCCTTCTCTCCAGGGAGGCCAGAAGACCCTGAGTGTAACAGAGGTTTTGTGTGGGAAGGCCTTTTGGACCATGGAAGTATCAAAGAGCAAAGCAGCGAGGTGGCAAGGCACAGAGTATGTCCGGGGACCTGCTTAACTGGAAAGAAAATCTCTGGAATGACAGATAAGGCTGAAAGTGCAGGCCAGATGTCAACTGTGGAAGGCAGGGCCAAGGTAAGGACTTGACCTTTATCTTCCAGGCAGCAGGAGGATATCAAAGATTTGAGCCACCATGCTGCTTTGGTTAAGATCATGCAGCAGCAGCAGCATGCAGGAAGAACTGGAGTTGGGGGTAACCAGAAGTGGGAAAGCTGTGCAGAAGATTCTGAGGCACCCGACAGTGAGGAGCTCCTGGACTTTCACAGTTGCCATGGAAATCAAAAAGCACAGCAACAGATGCAAATGGCATTTCCAAGGAAAGCAGAGTCCTTGTGACCAGGCTGGGAAAGAAGGCAGTCCAGCATGACAGTAACATTCAGGGTGGACACGCGCCCGTATGGGTGCTTAACATCAAAATCCCTTTTCTTTCTGGAGGAATCCCCACTAAAAGATTCTCCCTGCCCCACCCCTTGGGTCCACTGCACGATTCTTAATGGAGCCAGATCCAGGTCTGCAATAGAAGCTGAAAGAGTCAGACATTCCTTTCCCACTGGCAGCCCCTGTTCAGGTGGGCCCTGTTCACCTGGGATTTGGAAACTTGAAGGAATGACATGGATACAGGATGGTTTAAGGATTCAGCCTCACCGTAGGCACCCAGCAGTGCTGGCTGGCACCAGAGGCAGTGGCAATACTGGTAGACTCAGTGGTATAACTGCGCTGAGTTTCCTGTGGCCTGGCAGAGTGCAGCTCTTGGATCTTGAATGTCTCCCAAAGGCCTGTGGGTTGAAAGCTTGGTGCCAGGCCTGTAGCTCTATTAGGAGGCAGTGTTACATTTAAGAGGACGGGCCTAGTGGAAAGAAGTTACATCACTGGAGGCCTGCCCTTAAAGGGGATACTGAGATCCTGACCCCTCCTCTTCTCTTCTTTGTTTCCCAGCCACCATGCGGTGAGAAGTTCCCTCTATCACACACTCCCTGACATGACATACTACCTATGTCCCAAAACAACATGGCCACCCAACCATGGACTGAAACCTCCGAAACTGTAAGACAAAATAAACCTTTCCTCTTTTTGATTTATCTCAGGAATTTGTTACAGTAATGGAAATTTAACTGACATGGTAGATAACTCTTTAAGCTGGGCATGGGTGGATGGGGATTTATTACATGATTTTATTTTTGATATTGAAATTTTCCATAATAAAAACTTATAAAGATTAAATCATAACTACCAAAATTAAATGAGTATCCTTAACAGTCTAAGCACAAATGTGAGAGGGGCTTCAAATTTCTGGTAACCGTAGTTAAGTAATTGCTTCAGGACAAATAGTCAGCAATGAGCTCCATGTTATTAGGAAAAGCTGGGATTTAGTAACAACTCTAAACCTCTACTTATTAAAGTGCTTATGGAGGGGGATTAAAAGGCTCTCCAATAAAGGAATCAGCACTGAGGGACTGGAGCCCAAAGAGCACAGAAGAGGAAGGGGCAGTGGTTCTACCCACAGCAGCTCATCAGCTCCAATCTACACTTGATCTTCATGGTAATTGGAAGAGGACCAGTGGTTGGTCTTTAAGCACGTATGAGGTTGGTATCAGTCCTGTGACTTCAAGTTCAGTCACTCCTAAAAACTAAGGGAGTCACAATCATGCTGCCAACTTCGTAGCCTGAACTCCATACCTTCCAACAAACTAATACTGCAACTCCCAGCTCCCCGTTTCCAAGGAAAAGCTGTATACAAATCTACTTAAGGCACATCTGACTTCCTCTGGGAACCCAGCTAGTGTTCAGAAGCAGAGGTGTACCAGCAGGGTTGGGTGCTTTTCCCTGTGGCCAGCACCCTGTTTAAATTCTTAAGCAGAGACCTCAAAAAGAACTTGCTTGAGAAGGACACACACACGCGCGCGTGCGACACACACTCTTTGATAGCCAAGGTGGAAAATTAGTCAAGGGAAGATGCAATGTAAGATCTGAGTTCACCTTTAAAGGTGACTTCTCTTTTCCTCTTCTGCATCATCTGAGTTTTTGGAGGATGCTCACCAACTACCTTGACTCAGGGCCCAATACTCACTGTCACTCAGGTTTTGTGGTCACAGCTGCACATTCTTATTAGGTGGGGTCCGCCTTCTCCTGGCCTCTGTGTATTTCATGCCCTGCTCAGTTGCAGCTCTCAGGGACACATACACCCTGAAGGTCCCTCCTCCAGAACACACCAGAGACCCCGAGCCCTGCCCTGTCTGCTGTCCTCATTTTCCTCGAACTAAAGGCAGTTCCTTCTCAGCAACACCATCTGCTTCTATAACAGATCGACACAAGGAGACACGGTCTACAACTGATTAACACTTCATTACTGCTATCATTTCTAATAGTGATCACAGGCTCCCTCCTGGGAGGCCCCAGGGTGACTCTCAGACCATATGGATTCCTACAAGAATTCTATCTGACCATACAGGCTGGTTTCCCAGGTCAAGGGCGCATGTCTTTTTGTTCTTCTTGAAGGATAGAGTGTCATCTGTCCTCCAGGAAACTCTGTAATTTGGAGAGTAAACATTTTAGATGGAGGCTATGGAAAAGGTCAACTCCCTAGAAATCAAGCAAACCTCATCTCCACAGAACCACTGCTTCCTCTTCAAAATAGCATTTCCCATTTCTGTAGGGAAACACTACTTCTGCAATTTTTGGACATGGGGCTTTCCTGTGGTCAGGTTTGGGGAACCCTTACTTACCATATTCCCATCTAGAGATTTGCAACAAATGTAAGTGTAGTAGAGGCTCTGTAATCAAGATGATGTTTAATGTCTTGCTTCCCCTAACAACATCCAGTGCAATTGGAGTTCACAGGAACTCTCTTGGGCTATTACAACATCAGTTTATCAGTCCCAAAGAAACTAATCAGAAGCCAGAGGACAAACCTGTAGCCATGTGCTACTTTTAACTCTTTGCTACCTGTTTCTGAATCACCTAACACATGCCAGAAAGATTCACAACTAGTTCATGTTTTGCCTGTAACTTCAGTTCTGGTCTCTTTGGCTGACTCTGGAAATCAATGTCCATTTCTACTGATCACAAAGCACAAGAGATACATCCTACCTCTTTCTTGTTTGCCCACATACCCTGCAGAGGCTGGAAAGCCAACACCCCATACCTGAGAGCTCTTGCAGCCACGTTTCCAGATATGATTTAGGTTGGCCATGCAGATGCACTTTTGTGAAATTTAGAAAGCAAAAGTAACTCAGAGACGACACTTGAGCAGCAAGTTGCTATTAGCAAGCAAAGCCCAGGAAGCACCCAGTTCTTCTATGACAGTTCTATTAGCCAATATTCCAGCATCAGGTACCAGTTTCATGAGTATCAGGAGGCAGGACCAGTGCACAGATGCTGCTGATTTTAGCATCCATTTAATTCCCTATAATAAATTCCTTCTTCTTAAGTTTGCTATAATAGATTCTGTTTTCTGCCACTGAAGCTTGACCCATAGCCAGCTCAAGCTTCAAAGATGATGAAACTTCTCGGTATCACCTTGATGGTTATAGGATTTCAAACACAGATGACCATCTATGTTCTATTCAGATTGGAAGCCACCTGTGAGGCTGTCTGATGCCAAAATGCTGAAAGCAAAACCTGCCAAGCCGACTCTTTGCAACTATGAATCTGTCCTGGGTCAGGTCAACTCAGATGTCTGCCTCCCCAGCAGTAATGAGGCTAACACTGCCTGTGGAGTAGCAGCTTTATGTTATAAGCTACCGCAGGGAGAAACCTTAGAAAAACCCAGGCAGCAAAATCTACAAGAAACAGCAACACACCTGAGTTCTAATTCCAACCCACGAGAAGCTCCGAGTTCCAGACCCCTGTTCTTGCAGTACGGAGATAGTGACATCATCCACTTTACAGGAAGAAAACCGGTCTAAAAGGTTTTGGGGGAAAAGTATTCTATTAAAGGATGACATTTATTACCACTACTTTATTACTAGCATTCAGATACCAAAAGAAAAGTGAGATCTTTTTCTATACTTTTAAAGATACCTGCTAAATACTCATAATTTTTTAACACTCATAATTTCTCAGCACATTGGCATTTAGAAACAAAATTTTATGAGCTTCATAAAAAGTCAGGACGCTCAAAATGCAATGCTTCCTTTAGATTACAGCCAAGAACTGGAGAGGGTTTTAAAAAATCATTTCACTTCAATAGCATTGTCAAGACTCGCTATTGAGTTATTGTTCTCACTTTAGTCCTAGAAGATGGCGCCCTTGCATGTGCTGTACCCGTGGTTTGTAGTTCTGGGATCCTGCTGTTGTTCTTGTTTTGAAGCACGATCACTCCTACTTCTACAGTTTTTGATACACAGAAATCAGTCTGTCAGGTTTCCTCACTGCCAGTCTGGAAACACCATGTCCCCTCTCAGCAAGCCCTTCTCACACACAGTGCTTGGAAAACAGATGGCCGTCAGGTAGGAGTCCTCAGGAAGAGCCGGTCAACAGGCACCAGTTGGACAAGCTAAAGCTCTCCAAGTTCTAGCTGCAGAGGGGGAGAGGGTTAGGAACTAGGGCAATAAATGGGAAACAAGAGTCACCAGCAGTCAGAGTTCCCTGGGCTGAGGTCAGGTCTGCAACTCACTCATCAAGCACTCCAGGGGATAGCACAGGAGTTATCCTGTTTGCGGGGCCAGGGCAGGTTGCAGTTGTACCTGCCAGCAAGAGCTGGGCAGGGGGAAAGATGCCTGGACAAGCTTCTTAAGGAGGAGGAGGAGCAGGCGAAGACCTGAAGGAGTCCTATGGGATGCCAGGGACTGGAGGAGAGGAAGGCTAAGGATTCCCCCGACACCTGATTCCTGGAGTTACATTTTCAAGAGAAACTTTGTTAAAACAAAAGGCACAACTCCACCCAACTCCTTTCAGGCTCCCTAGAGTATCTGGAATATGATTTAGCTTTTTAAATTGTCCTACCCATGACATTTTGGGAAAAATATCAACATTAAAATCAAAGCACCAAAACCCACAAATCTGTGGATTTTTTGGAAACTATAAGTGAAGCTATTTCACACTGTAACATGAAATCATAAGAATTGCTCTAACCCCAAAATATTCACTTTAAGATGTTTGAAGTGTTTGCTTTAGCTAGAGAAATAAATCCCATTTGTCGTCAACAACAGGCAAAGAAATTTGGGTAAATCATGACAACACACTGCCAAATAGCCATACAGGCTGGATGCAATCAAATGGATATGTGAATTTTTGTTGGTAAACTGTTTTTTTTTAAATGGAGTTGAACAGGTTTGTTTTATGTATAGGAAGACATATTTTAAAATATACATACATAAGCCACCCTCTGCAACCCGATGAATAGCAGCAGTTTCCCCCAAGGACACTGAAGAATGCACTGCAAATATAAAATGTCGCAGGCAGAAGGGCTCTGAAAGCAAGGCCTTCTGAAGAGAGCTCACTGTATTCTCGAGGATCTAAAAAAAAGGGAAGCTTTGTCAGGTCCCTTTTCCTCCAGACACACACAGCATTTTATTTGGAAGTCACATGGGTGATTAAATTTAACTGGGTGGAGCAGTAAAAAACCACAGTATTAACAACATAATTCTGAAGAGAGAATCATTCTGCCCAGTGCAAGAGATAATTCTGAAAACTTAGGGCCACTAGGTGCTGCTTTCAACGTCCATCTGAAATCCAGGGTACCAAGGTGCAAGCAAGTGTCTCCCTGCTTGATGTTGCACTCTCCCTAATAACCAATATTCTGGAAACTACCTTGAGCTTCATCATCTAGGCTTCTGGTAAAAAATTATGACCCACATGCAAAAGGACACACATGGTTTATATAATGAGATGTGTATATGTCTGTGTGCTCTGTGTGTGTGTGTGTGTGTGTGTGTGTGTGCGCCTGCATGTGCACACATGTGTACGTGGGTCCATAGATGATATCCAGAGAGACATACAAAAGTAAACAGGAGTCCCCTCTCAGAAGTAGAACTGATGTGGGAGAAGGTGTCTTTCACTCTTCACCTTCTATACCAGTTGATTTTTTACTGTAAATAATGCATTCAAAATTAGAAAACCTAGTCATGGAAATGTTTATAAAAAATCACTTTGAGAGCCCACAGGCCAGGAAGTCTGAAGAGCTCATTGCTAGTCTGCCCAGTCGCCAACAGGCTGTAAAAGTGGAAATGTTTCGCAGCTGTAAAATTCCTAACAGTTTACAAGGCATATGCTACCTCCCTTTGGTCTTGTCACATTGGCACAGGTGTCAAGACAGGATCCTTCCTGTGACAGTTATTGTTCCCATCTTGCCTGCACAGAAGCAGAGGTTCTGGAGGGCAGACAACTTGCCTGAGATTAAGAGGCTTGAAGCAGGGCTTCCCGGCCCCAAACCTGGAGGGCTGGGACCTGAACCCAGGCCTCCTTCCCAACTGCCAGCCTGTCTTCACACTGTGAGCATGGGGCAGGTCACTTCTGGACTTAGTTTACCCAGCAATAAAATGGAGATGTTATCACAGGCATCCATTCAGGAAGTCCACAGTAGCATGTCTATTTTACCAAGAAGGAAACCTAACTCTGAGCTTCAGTAACTTGGCCAGTGAGAGACAGAACTTGAACTCAGAGCCATCTCAGTCCACCTCCTGGCTGTCACTCCAGGAGTTCCTCTCCATTTGACACCACTGTTAACCCTAGATTTCACATCAGCCCTGGTTTACAACAATTGGCAGAAATAAGTTCTAGAAACCAGTGCAGGGAGAGGGGTCCAATGGCAGTCTATAAAGTCACCCACTCTCAATGCATTTGAGAAAAAAACCAGCTCTGTGCTCCAGAAGGCCAAGAGCAGCCTCATGGATTCCAGGCTGTTCTAGAGAACAACAAATGAGGAAACACATATTCAGTTCTGCAAAGCACTGAGATAAGCGAAGCCACCTCCAAGGAAAGATTCCCAGACCCAAAGCGAAGCCTGAACATCTCCCAGGCTGGGGAGGGGGACCTTCTCCCACCCACTCCCCTGCCTAGACCATGACCCTATACCCTCATCCCACAGTGGATGTGCAGAAAACTGGGTGGGCCAGCCCAGCCTCCCCTTCCAGTATGATATGATGAGGAGGGAGCAACTCCCTCTTAAGGAGCTGACTGATGTCACAGTATAAGGAGGGAATTTTGGCACCACATCCTTACACGCACTTTCAGTCCATTTTTATGAATGTGTAAAAACTACAGGGTACATTTAACTCCACCCACTTCAAAAAGACAAAAACCCCACACATGTGAGCAAGGGGTAGAAGACAGTCAAGATAGTGCATGCAGGTGTGGGGTATCCCTAGCATGATGGAGCCCTGAAATCCACACCTGGTTCCTGCAGGGCATAAGCTGCTGGCCACAGCTGGGGCAGCAGCAGAGGCTGTAAGGGGGCCTTCCTGGGCCACTGACCTACATCACCAGGGCCAGGCAAAAGGCTACCCTGCAGGGAGCTTCAGAGTCCTCCCCAGATTGCTCTGCAACTCTGCAGCTTTCAATCAATGCAAACTCAGTGGCCAGTTCATCTCTACAAAATCAAAATCCATACTTAGCTCTATTCATGAGCAATCTGTTTAGGGTAGTCCCCAAATGGAAGGGTTGAAAGGCAGTGAACACACACAATGAATACACAGTATGGCTGGCTAGAGGAATGAGTCAGTCCTCAAAAAGGACTGAAATGTGAATTTGAATACATGAAGATTTTTTTTCTTTTCTTTTTTTAACCTAACTAAGACTGAAGCCCAGAGAATCACGTATCTGGGCAGCGACTGGTCCTCACCACATGTGGCTGTGGAGCAGTTTCAGTCTGGCTTTGCCATTTGCATCAAACCTTATGGATCCTAAGTGGCAGCCAGCCTTATCAATGACTTCCAAGTCTTTTTGATGGAGCCTCCTTGCCTCCACAAAGACTTGTCCTTCAGAGACAGTGACAGAAACCAAGGCAGCCCTAGAATTAGCCGACTTGGAGTTGTCACCAGAACATTTAAGAGTTCAATTCAAGCCCAGAAGGGTAAGTGTAATCACAATTTGAGCCCATAAGGTAGGGTTTTACTTCTTCATATTTCTCCACTGTGGACATGTTCCCAGGGGCAGGGAGTCACGGAGAATCAAAGCAATTTCTGGAAATTACAGGAAAAAAAAATGCCCACCAAATATTAACATAAGGAAAAGTATCTAGGGGGAAAAAAGCAATCAACAATTGTTTATTCTACAGTGACAATTTTCCAAACCTCTTTTTTCCCCACAGTAGGTGAACCCACGTCCCTACCACAACTATGTATTCTTTAGTCCCTGCAGTGTAGGAGGACCTGGGACCACAGAAGAACTCATACAATAAAGAAGTGACAAAGGCCACTGCTCAGATCACCATGTGACGGAGGGTGTCCCAGCATGGATTTACACTATGCTATGTCACAGAAGTGACAACAAAAGCCCAGAGCTCATGGGTACAGGAGATAGGCCAGCCATCCCATAAGACAGTACAAATGACAACGCCTGACAACCAAAACCCCATGACTTCACAGCTTCTATGTGGAGGTACGAACATGACCCAAAATTTAGAATCTGATCTCCATACATCATTGATGATGTCATCATGAAATAGGAAGGAAAAACACGAAGACAAATCACCAAAGCCTAAGAAACAACCATCACTTATTCATTCCAACTCTAAACTTGAAAAAAAAATTTCCTCATATTTTGTTTCTGTCTCTCCACAGAAATGCCTTTCCCTGTTAGCCAGTGGGACCTGTCACATCAGCCTTTTTTGAAATAACCCATAAACCCAGTGGAGGTAAAGAAACATCTCTATTGAGGCTACTGTAATGACGACCCTCAGAGCTCTATGCAGGGAGCCCTCAGGCTATCTCTGGGCTTCTAGTTTCTAGTTAATCTGCACAACTGCACGTAGCCCTGGGCGGCCTTGGGAAAACCAATTATAGTTCAATCTTGTTCTTCCAACAGTAGAGTGTAAGCTTAAGAATACAGACATCAGAGCCAAAAGGGCTGAGTTTGACTCATGGCTCTGCCTCGTACTGTGTGACTTAAGGCAAGTTACTGCATCATGCTAGTCTCGGTTTCCTCATCTGTAAAGACGGCATAATAGCACTGCAGAGTGATGTTGAGGTAATTAAATAAGTATACATCATATGATATGAACTTTACATAACTAAACAATTAGTCTTTGAATTCTTAGTGCTTAACAGGTCTTTGGTAAATGAGCATTAAATAGTTAAAACTAATAATAGTCAATTTTTATTTAGGACTTAATATGTCCCAAGAACTATTTTAACTGAGTCTATAAGAAAACAAGTCACCATGAGCAAGAACCAGCCAAAAACTATAAGAACAGAACCAAAAACTTCAGAAATTGGAATTATCAGACTATAAAATGAGAAGGGTTATAATGTTGAATAAAGAAAAGGTTAAATAAAATAAAGAAAATGTTAAAAAATGTCAGGAAAAGGAAACCCAGTAACCCAGAAGATTTTAAAAAGAACCAAGCAAAACTTCTTGAAATTAAAAATATAATAACAATTTGAAAATTCAGAAATTTAGTATCAACTTAGATACACATGGAGACAGACTTCACCAGTCAGAAGAATTAGTTAACCAGAGTGAATCATGGAAATATAAAAAGATGGAAAATACACAGAAGATATAGGAAAGAGCATGGGGTGTATCGGGATTCCAGACACAGCAGGGAAAAGGTTGGGCTCGAGGCAATATCTGAAGAGGTAACAACTGGTAATTTTCTAGAACATTTGATTCTAAGAAGGAAAAATTAAAATCCACATCTAGGCACATTACTATGAAAATTCCTACCAAAGACAAGAATAAAAGTCTTAGAGAAACCCTGAAAATAAAGACATTATCTTCAAAAGAGTGACAGATTGATAAATGGCTTCTTAATGGCAATAATACAAGAGAGTGGAAAGATACCCTTAGTGTGCTAGAAGAAAATAATTGCCTATCTAGAGTTTTGTATCACCAAAAAGGAAAAACCATCCAAGAATAATAATGATTGAAAATATTTCCAAACAAATGAAAGCAAGAGAGTTTGCCACCAGCACAATTCAGGAAGGGAATTCCTAAAGGGCATACTTTAAGAAGAAAATGTTCCAAGTGCAAGGCTGAAGTATATGAATGAAGAGCAGAAGATATGGTCAACTTATGAATGTACCTAACAAACATTGCTGCATAAGACAATTGTAATGTTTTGTAGGGTTTCCTTTAATATAATTAAAATTTTCATCAATAAAAGCATGAGATGAGCATGGTCAAAGTAAATGTAAATAACTCTAAGTTCCTTATATTATCCAGAAGGGTAAAAGTTTGATTAATTTTAATTGGTACATATGCATAAATATATTTAAGCAGGCCAAGTGCAATGGCACTCTGTAATCCCAGCAACTAGGGAGGCTGAGATAGGAGGATCACAAGTTCAAAGTCAGCCTCAGCAACTTAGTAAGACCCTGTCTCAAAATAAAAAATAAAAAGGACTGGGGATGTAACTCAGTGGTAAAAATCCTCCGAGTTTAATTAATTTCCAGTATGTATGTATGTATGTATGCATGTATATGCATACATATATAGAACATAAATATATACACATATGTACATATAAATATATACAGTAATTTACAAGGCAATCTCTAATAGGAGAATGCCCATTTTCCAAACTAGTGAAGAGAGAAAACAAGAAAAAAAATTTAATTCAGCCCAAAAGTAGTCAAGAAAGGAAAGAAAAAAACATAACAGGGTACACATACAAAGAACAAAATGTTAGATTTAAGTGGAACATATCAGTAAATTACATTAAATATAAACAGACTGTAACCTCCAGTTAAAAGACAAAGACTTTCAGCCTGGATTTTTAAGAACCAATAGTATGCTCTTCACTAATAGCAAAATATAAAGAATGAGAACTGATCCAGGCAGAAAAAAGAGCATTTTGCAAAGGCCCAGCAATGGAAAAGCAAAACCGACTGGTCAGTGTGGTGAAGGGCAAAGATGAAAGAGAACTGTAGCCTATACCAATGCTAGAGGAATAGACTGGGTCAGCCCATACGCAGGGTCAGCCAAAAGAGAATGGTAGAATTTGTCCCAAATGGTTGAAAGGGAGAGGAAAGGAGGCACCATCTATTGCTTCAAGTTGCAATATAATAGACTTGAGCACAAACACCAAAAGCTAGTGCTTTTAAGGACAAAGAATAAAGAAAGACTTGGGCCGTTGTAGGAGTGATGCGGTTAGCGAGTGAATTTGGGGGTGAAGGTAAGCTAGAGATGACCTGAAATGAACCACAGGGGCCAGGAGACAGAGTTTGTATTCTGACACAGTAATTTAGATTTATATTTTGCAGATGATGGGGGAAATGCTGAAGGATTTTAAACTGGGGAGTGATTTGATGAGATGGGCCCTCAAAACCACTCAGGTAAGACTGTGGAAGATGAAATAAGGGAAAACTAGAAGCAGGGAGATCAGTTAGACCACAGCTGATTTCAGAACCATAGCAACAGTTTATTACTCTTTCTATGGATGATGTATCCTTTCTACAGTGACAGGGAACACCAAGAGCAAATGCTTTTAGGGACAAAAAATAGCAAGCCAGTTGGGCCATTTGAGAAATGATGGGGCTGGAGTGTGAATTTGGGGGTGAGGATAAGATAGAGATGACCTGAAAGATGACATAGAACTGAGGATTCTCATTCCCCTCTCCCCAGATGGAGAGACCAAAATTTGGGAAGCATATGTGGATTTTCAACACCCATAGAAGATTATTCTCACTTCTGTTACCAAGTTGTGCAGAAACTGATTTAATTTTGAAATTCTAAAACCTGCCCATTGTACTAATTAACAGACATTTATCATTTTCTGAGGACAGCATCTGCCTAACACTACAAGAAATATAAACGACTCAGAGTATTGATATGAATCAGAAGAAAGATATCATTCATTTTCAAAAACAGGAGTTTGCAAATTCATAGACTCCAACTTCTCAGGCTCTGCTAGAGCCTCCTTAGGCAGAAGGTCATCTGCATGAACATTTCCAGGATGGGAGCCCTCTACCTCCCATGAAGCAGCCAGTTCTGCTGAAGGAAAATTCTTACCTTGAGCTTCTATTTCACCTTAGTGGTCTTCTCTGTTTTTCTGAGACAGAACAAATTAACCTCCTTTCTACACAACCCCGATTCTCATGCATGCAGATCACCACCATGAAGGCTTAAAACATGCAAAGTATCTCTGCTCCAAACCCTCCCCTAAGCCTCCAGACCCCTCTCCTGGTCACTCTAGAACTAGGGCCTGTGCTTCAACATTCTGCTTAACATGTGACACCAGCACTGGTCCCCAACTTGAAGAGTCTTCAGTATGGCTGTAGATACTGCGTTGACAGACTTTGAATCATAGCAACTTGAAGCAATCAATGAAAATGCTAAGACAGAGATTAGACAACCTGTGGGAATTTAAAATATTGGTGGTTTCATCTTGGATTCAAAGGGATGATTTTCTCTGATATTGTACAAGGAAATGTGCATTTGATGGTTCTTTCCTCCTATACTCTGCTGCACCATTTCTGCTCTGGGTCTTACCTGGAGGAGCTGTTTACATGCCCATCCATCCCTGGCACCCATGTCATCCACATCCTCAATCCTGCAGCAGCTAGGGGGACCTATGGAGACCAGATGCACCTGTCTGGAGTTCTGTATGTAGATAATATGTGGCATATGTATAGACATACACTCCCTTCATAAGATATTGACATCTTTTTTCTCCTACTGAAACAAGACAGGATACTCTTACCTGTTAGAAACATAGGCCAAGTGGACATAAGTTATACTCCCAAATTAAAATAGGCCAGAACTAGACTAATAGAATGAGGCATTTAACTCCCCAATATTCCCAACTGCCATCTGTTTAGTGGCATATTCTGAAATCTGAGATCCAGTGCCAACAGCAGGCACAAAGCGAGAATCCTCTCTGAAAACAGTGGAATGCAGTTTGTTGAACTATAAGCCACCATCTGCATATTAATCATCAGGAATCTAGAACTTGAAGACAAAGGTCACTTAAGATGGCATTTCAATACAATATGACAGGTGTTGCACCTGAGTTAGATATTTGATATGGAACATATCAAATATGTTCCACCCTCCTCACACTTCTCATGTGACTCTTCCAAAGATTCAAGCTGGAGGGTGAGAGAGGAAGGAAGCAAGAAGCCTGCAAAGGGTGGCAACTGGTAACTGGCTCAGAGACAAGTGACAGGCTGGGAAAACAGCCGTAGGAGGCATTGCCTGCATGTCAGGAGAGCCTTCTTGGGACCTGGCAGCTCACCCTAGCTGAGCTGCCTCCTTTCTCACTAGGGCTCACTAATGGCAGTGTGGGAAGCTGGGGCACACACAGGTCAGGGTAGCCCAGTGTAAAAGCAAAAGCTCCCCCCAGCTTCCTCCTTTCACCCCCAGCAGGAAAGGAGACCGCTGAAGTCATAAGTGGAAACAAGAGCAGCAGCTAGTCTAGCAACCCAGGATCCAGCATGGTGACCACAAATCCTACGGGCAGACAAAGCAGGGAAGGGACTCAGGGAGAAACAAGATCTACATGTAGGTCTAGAGCAAGGAGCTGAGAGCTGGAAGACTGAGGCAAGTCTGAATTCAAAAATCAGAATGTCACCTGCATAGCATGGCTTGATGGAACTGTGTGAGCATCTCTTCAATGCCAGGTCCTCTACTAGGCATGACACCACAACATCCTCTAACACTCCCAATAGCACCATGAGGTGGGGAACGGTGCCTCATTTTATAGGAAAGGAGGGACTAAGACTCAAGAAGGTTAACAATGGCATTTGTCCAACATCTGTCTCCCTTCAAAACTCTTTGTAGGACAGCTCAATACTGACATGTATCTCCTCCCTAGCTTGAATGGCCAAGAGAGACTCAGCTCTTGGGTTCTAGAAGACCCCTTGGGAACCCTGCTAGGCTCACAGTTTAGGACAGGTTGGAGTGACTGGAAGAATTGCTTTTAAGGAGGACACTGAATGACACTGAGCTGAGAGAAAGAAAGATGGCAGGGTGGAGCCTCAGGTCACCAGGAAGAGAAGGAAGCTTTCCCCATGGGGCCAACATCAACTGTTGACATCAACATCTGGCAGAGACAAAGCCTGAGTCATAGACAACAGAAAAATGATAAGATTCTCTACTCACATCTAATAAGTATTCATTGAGAGCTTCCCTCAGAGGACATCATGCTGAGGCATTGCCTCTCAGCCATGTGGAGTGAAGGACCCAAGTGTATTTGTTTCATTTCCAAACTACTACTTGGTCCTATCACACATGATTCATACACAGCTCATTGTAGAAATGAACCACTATGTGAGTTCAACGGCACCCAAACCTGTCCACACCAGGCTCCACAAGACCAGTCTACTGATGTTGCCCTTGGATGTTGTGGCAATGTCAAGTCATCATAAGAATTTCTAAATGCTTCCTCCCAGTTTCTGGTCTCATCTCTCCATTGGCCAGTAGTGGGCTGTCTGTGGGCTATGTGATTTTTGAATGTCGTTCTAAGGATAGTTGAGATACTAAGGAGTGGCCATCCATATTAAGACAACTGTGTGTGTGTGTGTGTGTGTGTGTGTGTGTGTGTGTTTATGAGAGAGAGACAGAGACAGAGACAGACAGAGACAGAGACAGAGAGAATGCAAGCCCCAGCAAACTATCAGTCTTCAGCTCCCATAAAAACACTGTAGAGAAGTATCTGGGTAGGCCTCAGCAGAGCTGGGCCCTTTCCAATTGACCAAAGGTATGACCTTTTATTTCCCCTTTAGGAGATGACAGGTGTGCCGCAGGCAGCCACTTAAGGGCCCTTCCAGTTCCCAAGTGCCATGTTCTCCTCTGTAGAACACCTACATGCCCATGAGTCCTCAATTCGCGTCTCCAGCATGGGCTGAGCACCAGAGCCCTACGTGCAGTCACCCTTAACATCACCACCCAGGGATCAGTCCTAGGTTTTGTTTTCTTCTTCTTCTTCCTCCCCCTCCCGCTCTTCCTCCTACTCCTCCTCCTCCTTCTTTGACAGGGGCATGCTAAGTTGCCCAGACTGTCCTCAGACTCATGATCCCCTGGCCTCAGCCTCCCAAGTCACTGGGATTTCAGGCATGTGCTGCTATGCCCAGCTAGACATCTCAAGCTTAACATGGCCAAAATGGAAGTCCAAATTAGATCCTTCACCTTATGGTCTCTCTGTATCTGTTATCTTTCCAGTTGCTTAGACCAAACACCTGGGAGTCATCCTTGATTTCTGCCTTCCATTCAGTCTACTTCTGGCATGTCAATACAGCCCAAGTCCACATGCTCAAATACACCAAACACTACTTTTTATCCCCACCACCCTGATTCAGGATCAGTAATGATCCTGGCCTCCAGATCTGATTTGCCTTTGCCTCTTACTATCTGTCATTATAAAGGAGTCAGAATAATCCTATTAAATCTTGGATCAGGTCACTCTTCTGCTCAGAACCCTCTAATGACTCCCACCTTACTTCAGAGCCAAGACCAGAGTCCTAACAGTGATCTGGAAGCCCTGCAGAGGTGGCTCTCTCTTACCTCTCTAATCTTGCTTCCTATGCCTCTCTCTGCTCAGTTGCACTGACTTCTTTATGTGCAGGGCCTTTGCACTTGCTGTTTTCTCTGCCCAATCGTCCATCTCTGCATAGTCAATTTCCTTACTTTGTTCACCAAGTTCTCCAAAGGTCTCCCTGTAAACCTATAATCTTAGCCAACCTCTGGACTGTTCATATTCCTCTTTCTTGCTTTATTTTTTTCTCCTTGGTGATAATTATATAGCAACTGTGACTGGTCTGCAGTCTGTTTCCCCCAGTGGAATCTAAGTTCCATAAAAGCAGAGATTTGTATCTGGTAAATTCTCACTATATCCAGAGTGTCAACTACAGTACCTGGCACCAAGTAGGTGATGCCTGACACATTGGTGGAATTGAGGGAAGGAGCTCTATGGGTCACTGGTCTGGCTGGTCCAAGGTCTTCAGGTTGCCCCTTATCCACCTGATAAACAAACACCCCAATATCTAAGGGGAAGATTCTAGAAGGTGGGAAAAGAGGCCTGTCTCCTCTTTCCAGGCACTGTCTGTGGAAGGTTAGGGAGAGGTCCACTTTTCATCCTTTCAATTCTCACCATCAGCCTGGCTTCCAAAGCCTCTGCTCTTCACCCTCATCTCGGTAAAGGAAAATACCCCCCTAGGATGGTGTTTTTACAGTGTAATCCCATGTAAACCCTTCAGCTGCTTACCTGAATCCCATTTAATCTCCCACAGAGATACCTCTAAATCATCTGCTCTTGAGGAGTCAGAAAAAGCCAGCTCCTCCTCTGAAGGTGTTTTTATTGCTCTTGATGCTGAGAAACATGCTTTAATTTCTATCAAGAGAAGCAGCACAAACAACGGAGCAATTATTTATAGTGTTTTTCCTCAGTACTAGATTATCTAACCACAGGCTTCCCAGAGCATTTAATCTCCAACAGGTAAAAGGTTTTATCCATTAAATGTTCCTCGAACAAAGATCCTGGGCCCCAGCTGCAGTTGCATGTATGAACCTCCTCAACCTGCCATTTGTCCCCCCCAGGGAGGGCATGAAAGCCAGAGCCAGAGCTCTGGAGGCTTTGGGGGGAGGGCGGCGGGCGGGGGAGTCCAAGTCAGACATGGAGGAGGGTCCTATTTCTGGTCAACTTAGCTGCCTGCTTTATTGATCCATAGTCAACCCCAGTCCCTCTGAAAGGAACAGGACACACCGGAATCTTTGAAGACAAGAAACATGTGCAGGCCCACTGTGAGAAGTCTCTTCCACAACACCCCTGAGAACCAGGCCCCACTGTGTGACCAGAGCCCCCTGGAACACACACCTCCTGGAAAGCCTATTTGTCCTGAGTGCTGCTGGTCCCACTAGGGTCTATGCCCTTCAGAGATCAAGGGTCTCTGTCAGTTGGAGGGCCCAGTAGGTCCCCAATACTTCAGAACCACAGCCAAGGACAAAGGATGATCACCCCACTTACAAAGGAGGAAATCAGGCTTAGAAGACTTACAGAAAACTTCCTGAGGGGCCGTGGCTTCAAACCCTTCAGAACTGGACTGGAACAAAGAGTGTCTGGCTCAGGAAACCACACGCTTGACCACAGGGCCCTCCTGACTTAACCCCCACACCTCCCTGCTGTCAAAACTGCCTCCATGATGCTGTACACTTCCAGCCGCAGGTGGGGACTCAGCTCTGCATGTCTGATAAGAAACTCAATTATCTACAGCAAAGAGCCTGGATGTGAATTTTCCTTTATTAAAGTAATTTAAATGCCACAATGAAATAGTCAATGTTAAAATATGTAAAAAAAAAAAAAAAGTGAGGAGGAAATGTTTTTCTTTAATTTTACTTTAAAACAGGTCAGCCTCTCAGGAGTTTCCAAACAGAAATGCCAGTGTGGTACTAATACCTGACAGTGTGGGCCCTTTCCTCTTCAAACAGTGCTCAGACCCCTTCTCTGGGCCAGCTCACCCCAAGAAGTTCCCAAATTGCACTCTGCATCTGCATGTTGAGCAACCTGGTCACCTATTAGGCCCCTCACCTGCTCCCCAGGATGAGTACAGTAATACTCAAGGGAGTATACTTAGCCCACGCTGTCCCATGGTCCCAAAGGCAGAACACATGTAAAAACTTAAATACAGTATAATATATGACTATATGTTAAGAATATGATTGTATTATAATATTAACTGACCTATGCACTAGATTTTTATTTCCAATCTATTTTAATGCACTTGTGTCGAATTGTGCAGAATTGAAAACCCAGACTTGATGGGTTAAAGGAGGTGCCAAGTCCTTGACAGGCAACTGACACCAATCTAATGGAAGTCACTCATCCAAATGCCTGGACTCCCAGGTGAGGACACTGAAGGTCAGAGAGGAGAGCACCTCCCCAAGGTCACTAAGCTTTTCCATAGATGATCAGGATGGACCAGACTGCCCAAGTGCAAACTTACTAGGTGTGCTCCTTCAGGTGACCCAACCTGGCTACACTCACACAACAGGAAGAAAAACTGTCCCCATCTCACATCGGTGGTTATAAGAAAGAAATCAGGAACAGTGCTTAATGAATGATAGCTTTTTTTTCTAATGGTTATTAGCAGTATTTTGTGACTTCTATTATTATTAGCAGTTATTAGCAGAATTGCAAGAAGCTGCTTTAAATAGGACATAGAACTTAATAGGTTTTATTCCCTCATCTAATCCTCTTTTCCCTAAGGACATAGTTGGAATGCACAGTAACTTGGTCATAATGACAATAACAATGGCAGCTAACATTTAGTACAAGCCGCATTATTCTAAAGCTATTAGAGACTCTGAGTCATTCATGTTGACTTATTGATTTTTATATTTCAAGTATTTAGTCAAATACTTTAGAAAGTGAATGTCAAATATTTCTATCAGCAACTGAACCCAGCTATAAAACAGGGCACCTACCACCAAGAGCCTTGAAGGTGGGAAAACCCACGCACCTTGCAACAAAGTGGACTGTTCTTCTTCACCCGACCATACAGTTTAAATGCACAACTGAAAATTCTACCAATTATTTAACATGCAAAAATCAAGAGAGTTGGGCTAGCAACCACCCACACTTTAGTTTAAATTCATTTGCAGCTTCCCTTTGTTATCCAGGACTGACTGTGCTAAAAAAAGAGTTTTGTTTGACAGCAAAGGGGATTGTGTTTGAGTCTTCAGGGCAGATGCTCTTAAGCCAAGCTGAGTCTAAAAGTCACCGGGAGAACTTTAGAAAATATACAGAGTCAAACACCACCCCAAATCAGGCTGAGAACTGTAGGGATAGTCATCTAGCCAAGGAGCAGATAAAGAGCTGTGACCACGTGAGTCCTCGGGCAAACCTGGTCTGAGGGAGGATTCTTTTAAAAATTATTTTTATAGGCTGCATTTTGATTCATTGTACACACATGGGGTACAACTTTTTGTTTCTATGGTTGTACATGATGTAGATTCACACCATTCGTGTACATAGGGTAATGATGTCTGTCTCATTCCACCATCTTTTATACTCCCTTTGTTTTTTAAAGTGGACTTTCTCTGACTGGGGAAATGTTCAGGAGTCCAACAAACAAAAGGGACCTGGGATTCCCCACAGGGCTGCCCTGCAGAAGAGCCCGACATTCCAGGACCCCAGTTTGCTGGGCTTTGGCTCTTTTGCTCCCTACCTCCCAAGGACAAGATCTGAAAGCCAGCTGACTCCCTATCCAGCCACACAAAATGAACAATTGAAATCTGAAATTAAAAACACGTCGGCCCACACACCTATACACAGTAACTCCTAATCTTCAGTCATAAGTCTAACACATCAGGAGCAAATGCTATATAATTTATATGAGAAAATCGCAGCCTTCCAATGCAAGGAATCAAAGATCTAAATGAAAGGAGAGCTGTTCCTACACTGGGATGTACGAGCATTCTCTCCAGTTCTCTCTGGCCCCATCTCCTTCCCAGTGCTGGTTCACAGAAACACCCCCACTGAAAGCAGCCCCATGAATCTGGAGCTTCAAACAAAGGCTCAGGGTCCCCACCCTGCCAACTGCAGCAGGGGAAGAGGCTCCAGCAAAGGACTGCCAGATAAAATCAAATAACTTTTTACTATATGTTTCAAATATTGCTCAAGACATACTTACATGACAAAATTATTCATAGTTGGTCTAAAACTCAAATTTAATGGGGCCTCCTGGATTTTTATTTGCTATATCTGGCAACCCTACTGCAAGGCCTCACTATGGCCAGATTGGGAACAAGAAAAAGCAACAAACTTCTTCCATGTATACAGGGCTCAGTGCGTATCAGAGCCTTTCAAGTCTTTCTCCCTGGATTTTGCTGTGTGTCTGAAAGGAACACAGAACAGGTACCTCATCCTCATTAGTCATGCCAGAAAAAAGCAAGTGCCCAACCTGAAGGTCACGCAGGCCGGAGCTCAGATGGGTCTCATCATTGGTAAGCTCACCTATCCAATGAGCCCAGCCAGGCTCAACCCTGGAGGCACCCTGGAAACACCTGGGGAGCTGCCAGACCAACATGTGATGTCTGACCCCACCCCTGAGGACTCTGATTTAGTTGCTCTAGAGTGGAGCCTGGGCATGTTTTTAAACAGTTTATTATGAAACTGTTAAAGCTATTTAAAGTAGACAATACAGGATAATGAACCCCCAGGGACCCCACCACCCGCTTCAACAATAATCTACTCACAGCCAGTCTCTTTCATACCCCTATGCTATCCAATAGAATTGTCTGCAATATCTGTGCTGTCCCATATGTTAGCACCTAGCACACGTGACACTGAGCACTTGAAATGCAGCTGGTGGCACGGGGGACATTAATTTTTTTTCCATTAAAACAATTGAATTTAAATAGCTACAGGTCATTGGTGGCTACATATTAGACAACATAGACCAATGTCCTCACCTCAAAATAACCCTACCTAGTTAAGCACATACAATTTTTTTCCAGTGCTGGGGAATCAAACACACAGTCTTAAGCATGTCAGGCAAGCTCTCTACCATTGAGCTACACCCCCAGCCCACCATTTGGTTATTTTGAAGTAAATCCCAAACATATTTCAACCTTATCTTTCAAAGCTTTTCAGATGATATCCCAAATGTGTTAGAAGATAGAGGGGAAAATCTCCCTTCCTTCCACCATTTTATAAGTGAGGAAACAGAAATCTGGGAAAGTATGGGGTCAGTGCAATGAGCCAGCGACAGCAGGATCACACTTTAATCCTCAATGTCCTTTCAACTGGCCCATCTATTACCAGCAGGAGGCAGTGCTGCCTTCCATATCTCTCCAGTCAAGCCACAGTTGGAAATTAACTAAGCTGTCTTAGTCTATCTGTGCTGCTATAACAAAAATCTGAGCCTTAATAACTTATGAAAAGCAAAAACAAAAACTCCTAGGGACTAGGAAATCCAAGATCAAGGGGCAAGCAGGCTCAATTGTCTGGTGAGGGCTCTCTCCTTTGAAGACGGCACCAGACTGCTGCATTCTCAGGAGGGGAGGAACACTGTGTCCTCTTATTGTGTTCTCCCACAGCAGAAGGGAAAGTACCCCCCCCCCATGTGAGCCTGATCACCTCTTAAAATCCCCACCCTTGGTACTATCACATTAGTGACACCTCAATTTTGAAGATGATATTCAAACCATTGCACTACTCAATCAAACATGCAATACTGCAACACTCCATTTATGTAGAGGACAGATTTTTCAGTAGCATCTCAACTTTGAGGACAAGATTCTCAACCTTGACTGCCCACCCATTCAAATCACCAGGGAGCTACATCAATGCTCAGGCTCCAACCCCAATGAGTTTGATTTATCTGTTTTGGAATATTACTCTCTTTCTCCTTTTCATCCTCCTCCTTTTTCCACAGTCCTCTCTCATTGATTCCAACATGTGGCCAGCGTGTTGAGCCACTGCTTTAGTCTTTCTATGTAAACCTATCCCATAATCCAGCAGAATTAGCATCACCTGGGAGATGATTACAACAGCAGAATATCAGAGCCTATCCCAGACTTTATTATGCAGGGTTTACATTTTAATAAGATCCCCCAGATGATTTATATGCACATGCAAGTTTGAGAAGTACTACGCTAAAACAATGGTTCTGAAAACAGGTCCCCTGACCTGGAATCTCAGATTACCTGGGAAGCTCGTTAGGAATGCAAAATCTTGACCTTTGCCCAAATCTCCAGAATCAGAAACTCTGGGGTGGGCCCAGCAGGTTGTATTTTAACCAGCCCTCTAGGCAACATGGATGCATGTTCAAGTTTGAGACCCACTGCTCTGCAGCCTAGAGAGTAGCTCTCTATGCCCAAGCAGCATGCAACAATTATAAAAACAAGTACTTTGCTTCAAAAGAAAAGCTGAAGTCCTTCCTCAGGCTCCCACATGAACGATTATACATAAAGGAAGACACCTCTTCATAATCCATAGGAGCACTGGGGAGGAATGAAAGAAGAAAGAAAACAATGCGGGGTTCTTTGGCATAGGGACACCCCTCACACTCCTTAGAAGAACCAAGCCAATAATTGATATTCATAAAAATGTCCAAAGCATTAAATACTTATGTTCAGCACATTGTCCTTAAAAAGGCAACTAAGTTTACATTTTAGAAATATTTCTATTGCAACGTTTTACATTTCTTTCAAGTGAAAAATAATTGCCTAGAACAATCTATCATGTCAAGTATTTCATTCCTAAAAATGTGGGGTGTTGGGGGAGAGAACAAGGAGAAAGGTTATACCAGGTGGCATGGTGAGTCCCAAGGTCATTCTCCAGAACAACTATTCTTAAGTTTGTTGAGGTCTTGAATTCTTCTGAGAGTTGAGCAAAGCTGTGGACCTTCTTCCCTTCAGATGTGTTACCAGAATATACAGAAAAATTTGCAGGAAACATCAGAGGACTCAGTGACCTTAGGCCAACAGGTCTGATGTAGAAGGCCCCCCACTCTGAGATGGGAAGCAGGTAGAGAGAACAGAATGTGGCTCAGTGGAGGGAGAACTGTTCTGACCCAGTTAACTTTCTAACCAGCTGCATCAGAGCCTCCACACAAAAGTAGCTATAGGAAAAGAAGTTCTATTGCTTCCATCGCAGGAGTTCAGGAAATGCCACCTCACAATACACCACTCTGGACTTTAAACTCAGACCTGGGAAACAGCAGATGCAGGGAGGAGCTTTCTTGGGACTCCCTTTATCTGCTGAAAGACAGACCTCCAAAAGGAACTCAGTCACCATGCCTCCTTCCCGGGGTACCTCATCATCAGTGAGGATTAAACTCGAATAACAGGAGAGGGAACTAGAGGTTGCCACCAGATCCTGACAGACTTTGTTCCAGGCTGCCACCAGTCTTCTCAGGACCCATTCAGCTTTTCCACAAATCTTTTGCCCTCCCCTAAGTTTATGTGATGCCATGCACAAAATAGATCTGTACATCTTGTTCCTGCTGATCTACAGCAGTGTATTTTATAGACTCAACTGCCAAACCCTCCCAGGCCAGAGAGAAAGTCTTCCCTCCACTCTACTACTCTACAATGAGGAAACAGAAATGTACAAAAGTGAAGGCCTGGTTCAAGTAAGCCAGAGTCAGGGTCTCACGTTAAGCCTTGATGGCCTTTCTATTGGCCCATCTATTGCCAGCAGGAGGCAGTGCTGCCTTCCATACATCTCCAGTCCAACCAAGCACACGGTTTCCATCCCTCCTCAGCTAAGCCTGGTCCCCATAGCCCTTCTCCTACACATCCAGATGCAGGCTGCAGCCACAACGGCTTGTCCTCCCCCACCAGGAAAGATCTTCCAAGCCTTCTAATGAGCCAGGAAAAGTTGGCCAGTTCATCCTTTGAGCCTCCAGGAATCCTGAACAGAACAATCTCCTAAATCCATGGCCTTGCGATGCACTTACTCTGTTTAAACATCCATTTCTACCACTGAACTGTGAACTCCCAGAGAGTAAGGACTGTCTCTGACTTGTCTTTGTATCCCCAGAGTTAGCCCAGTTTGTGAGCACCTAACAAATAAGAAAGAGAGGGCAGGAAGCAGGGAGGTGGCAGCGAGAGAAGGCAGGCATTTCTCCAGCCCTCCGAGAGACTCCCACCTGGGGGCCTGACTCATAATGAAGAAGCCATTGGTCCTCTGCAGTGTTGTGTTACCCTCTTGTTGTGCTCACAGGCAAGACTGCGTCCAGGACTAAACTTTCTACCTTTTACGTATGTGAACCAGCTTTCCTGTCTTCATGTAGGAAGCATCAAGGACTAAATTATCTCGGCAATACAGTGAGTAGCCCTGAGGCCCTCTATACGCTCCTGAAGAGTCATATTCTTATAAGCAAGGTGGCCTAGACTGCAGACAGTACAGTTGAGGCTGAAGGCTAATGAGATGTCAGAGACCTTCATTCTACATACCCAACTTCCAGAAGCCTCAAACACACAATAACAGGACATTCTGTGGGACCAGCTGCCCTGTCCCACAACCCTACCCCACACCCTCAAACCACACATATTGTCCCCATTTGCTTTCATCTCGAGCAGCAGGGCTCACACAAGCAGAGGAGGAGGAACCTACAGAATAGAGAATCACTAAAACTGTTACTCAAAACAGTTTTCAGCCAAAAATCAATGCTCTGATTTGGGACAGGAGGACACATGAGTTTTCGGCGAGAACGTAGCCCTCGCCAGCTCTGAGCCCAGCAGCACACTGCACAGGCGATCATGAATGGTGTGTGCACACATTTGCATGCACTGTACGCACACAAACACGAACACTACCTTGTGGGCAGAACAGAGCTGACATTTGGTAATCAGCTATCTGCACTGAGACCTAGCAGTCCCCAGAGCCCTGGGCATTACAGCTTTGTTGCCATCATCTGTCAGATGATTTGGCAATAGGTTTCCTAGCATTGCAGCCCTTGGATACGGGTCCCAGAGGTCAGTGGCACAGGTCTAGCACCAGGGACACAGGATACCAGAAGAGCCAGCCAAGAAGATCCCCAGCCCTCAGACTGCATAGGAAGGGAGTGCCTGATGTCTTCCAGTGCACAGTACCACGCTCGCTCCTGACAGCCTGTGGGAGGAGTTAGAGCAGAAAAGCAAAGCAGAACTCAGTCAGACAGTCCTCACGCACAGCTAAGTGGAATGACCAGAAGCTATGTGGCTCTTCAGAGGAGGCCAGGCTGCACTGGGGAGAGGGCCAGGAGGTTACACAGAGGCTGTGAGATCTGCCAGAAAGAGGAGGAGGCAGACCATTGTGAGAAGAGGAAGTGGTCACGGTACACCAAGAGGCGACACAACAAGGAATTCAGAGTAACAGATTTTACGTCTATGTAAACCCAAGGCAGAAATGTCCATGAACTAAAAGGACAGGAGGGGAGCAAAAGTCCCCAGGACACCCTTCCCACTCCTCAGAGGTATGAGGACACCCTTCCCACTCCTTCCTATGCCCATACAAGTCTATACACACACACACACACACACACACACACACACACACACACACTAAACTATATATACACTGCATATATGTATGTATGTTTTATATACATATATACGTTTATGTGTGTTTCTTTATACACAAATGGAGGTCATAGTATACCTACTATTCTAACTTACTTAACCATTTATTTTTAATATCTGTCCTCATTAATACATAAAAATATAAAATGGTTGCTTATTATTCCATTATATAATGGCACAAAATGGCCCTTATAGACATATAGTTGGCTTCTGACATTTTCATGTTTCAAACCTGGCAGTTCATCTTTGTGTTACCTGAGAAGGTTTGCCAATAGGACAAACCTGTAGCAGATTCCTGGGTAAAGGGAAATCAAAGTTTCAAATGATATTTGTTGAGCACCTACAACTGCAAGGAAGAGGTAAGAATAAGAGCTTTTATGTTAGTGACACTGAAAATAAGCTGTTCTTGGGTATCTGACCCCACATGCAAGGAGCACATTTGTTATTGAGAGAGGGTTAAGGAGATTTCTCCTCTATGTTTTTTTCTTGTATGTGTGTGTTATAATGAGTGTTAAATGTACAACATAATACATGGGTTATAAAACATTACTACAGAATAGGTAATTACATGGCATATTTACCCCCAATCTATTATGCATCAGAAGTTCCCTGCGCTACCTTCAGCATACCCAGTGTGTTATAAATTATGTGCATAAAAAATCACCAGGCACTTTTTCAGAATTATCTCACAGGGGTTGCTAGGGGTGCCTGTGGCGGTTGGAACCAAATTAGTCTTTAGCCTCAAGCCACTCCTAATGTCAGCCCCAGCATGAAGGAGCATTAACATCAGGCAAGAGCTCAGCCTGCTGTTTTCCCCGCCTGAAAACCAGTAAGTAGGAAGCAGGGCTCCCCACTTGAGTTCTGATTTCCTGAAAAGCCAAATTCTCATCCCTCTCCCTACCCGGGCCTTTCTCTGCCTCCACCTTTTTATCAGAAGTGAAAGTAGGACGCAATAGTGCACGAGCCTTGGCATCAGAGATCTGCGCTGCTCGAGGGTTCCCAGGGACACACTTGTCTGGGACACGGGTTAAGAAGCAGCCAAGGAGAGGTCATTGACCTCTGTCTCCAGGGCTCAGCGGCTCTGGCATGGGGAGGGGCCAAGGCTTTCCAGATGTTCCACTGAAGGCTGGATAAGTGCCAGGGGAGCCCTGCAGATCTACAAAGGGAGCCTGTTCCCAAAGTGTGCATCATGTGAAGTTAAAAGCTCTCTGGAGGGAGTGCCCTCAAAGTGGGCAGGGCCTTCAGAGACACTTACTTCCATGGTGACCGTCTTCCACTGGTCCCACTCCCTTCACATCCATGGCCACCAACTCCACTACAACCCCTCTTCCAGCACTAACATGCACATGCATCCCCGCCCCCCAACTCCCAGCTCTCGTTTCTATAGCAACAAAGCAAAAGCCAATAGGGTTGGAAAAAGCAGCAAACTTGAGAGCAACCACACAGAAGGGCAAAGAAAATAGCCTGGGAAATTCTGGTCTCACCCTAGAAATCTGCCCTCAGAAGAGTGCCAGCCCATCAGGGGGCCCCAGCTACAAGTTTAAAACTGAGCTCTCTGCTCCCAAGGGTGAGATTCTCTTCCTCTTGCTCCACCACCCTCTCTGGAAAGGAAAAGGCCAGAGATAACACCAACCAATCAATCCACGGCCTTAATAGGGAGCAACCCCTAAAGACAACCCCTAAAGACAGCATTTGGATGACTCCGTAGCAACGACACCATGACCACCAGTAACAGGACTGATTCTGTCACCTACTGAGCAAATGTTTATCGAGCACCTACAAGGTGCCAGACATTATTCTAGGTTGCTGTGAAACAATCATAAACAGTTTAATAAAAATTCTTGCCCTTAACTCAGAGACACTATGTTACCTCATGCAAAGTCTCATGTAGAGTTTATCATTTGCTGCAAGTACTTTACACAGCATGGAGGCAAAATTCAAATCCAGATCTCTGACTCCAAAGTATCTGCTTTCCTATGGGGTCATGTTGCCTGACAGCTGCAAGATGACAGGAAACTTTTTTTTAAGAGTACCATGTCCCCAGTATTTGGCACCATGTCTAGATGTTAGTAGGCATTTAACAAATATTTAATGAAATTAAAAAAAAATTCTTGCCCTCAAGAGCTTACATTTGAAGGAGGCAAACAGAAAATAAGTAAGCAAACAATAATTTCATAAGATAGTGAAATTTTTTTTTAAAAAAAAAAGCTTCAATAACAAAATGTTCTCAGGGAGTAAGATATGTATAAAAATGGAGGCAGTGTGACAAGGTAGAGAAGAATCTAGACTTCCTGTATTACATGTGTACGTGGCTCTGTACTGTCAAAATGAGCTTCCACACACGTCCACTCATTTTGCCTCCATGAACTGTTGAGGGTCCGGAGTAGGAATACATCAGTATGCTCATTTGCCAAAACAGAAACTTCTGGAAGTCCAAACACAACACGTGAAATGATTTATTCAAGATTCACCAAGTTTCATTCTTTGGATGTCTATGTATCAGATGACCACAGAGAGAATGAAAAGATTAGCCTACAAGCTAGGGGAAGACACTTGCAACACATAAAACTGTCTCTGAAGCCATAAGGAATAGATAAAAGCATGACAGAAAAATGTAGGAAAGGAGTGAGCAGATATTTCTGAAGGAAAGTCAAAAACCTGCTGACATCTGAAAGTATTCTCAGTATCATTAATAATCAGAGAAATACAAATTAAAACCACAATGGTTATGTCATGAAGATATAAAGCAAATGGACATTGTGAACACGTATTGCAGTAGCATTGATTGGGACTGTTCACTTTGGAAAACAATTTATCATCACCTAGTAAAACTGAATGTACACACACCCATTGAACCATCAATTTAGCTCCTAGGGAAATAGCATTAAGAAACTACAGTTAGATGCACATGTACCCCAAACACAGCATTGTCCCAACAATAAAAACTTGAAAATAATCCATATATTCATGAATAGGAAAATGGATAAATGAATTTTGTCAAACTAACATAATGGAATAATAGAAAATAATAATGAAGCCAAATACAGCAGCCAAATACACACCAACATGGATGAACCTCAAAGGTACAGTATTGGATGGATCACAAAGAATTTATATGCACAATTTAAACAAAGGTCAAAAGCAGGTAAAACTTAGTATGTTATTTAGGAAAACATACATATAGATGGTAAAACCAAAATTCAGGATAGTAATAACTGTAAGGGAATAAAGGGTGAAGGTGAAGACAAGATCCGGGACCAGTTGCAAAGGCACTGGCAATGATCCTTTCTTACACTGGATCATAGATACATGTGACCTGGGATATATAATTACAAAATAAAAATAGTGGCTGAGAGGGAGGACAAAGCTGATTTAAATTAAGGACAGATTGATTCAAAAGAAACAAACCATCAAGGGTATTTTTCCTTAAGTCAAACTAAGAAATCATCGTTTGTTTTCTAAGGCAAAGAAGATTCCTAAAGACCTCATGCAGTATAGGAAATGAATGCTAAATCTCAAGGACCTTAGTTTGATTTACATTTTAAAAAGGTTAAAAATAAAAACAAAATAGGTTCCTCTCCAGCAGAGCTAGGTGTTTCTGGTTGGCCTGACAGTGGAGTGGCTAAGAGAGTCATAATTACAGGCAGGGCGAGGTCAAGCAGCTGCAGGGACATCTGTAATTTAGCAGGTGAGGTCTGTCTTCCAAGCTGCAGCCACTCTGCCAACAGTTCTGGTGACCCCAAACCCACCGGTGACAGGCAGTTCTGGACTCTCAGTGCAGTTAGCCTTCAAACAACAACACGCAGGCCAAATGTGGCTGCTCGGCCACCAGCTGGCAGGAAGGTTACACAGTATGCTTCCTGTATGCCAAGCATCTGTGCCACCTCCACAGCTTCGCCATTTTATCAGGGCCACAATCACCCCTTAGTTCACTTAACGCATATTTCCTCAGCACCACTGTCTCTGGCACTGCCTTCAACCATGATGGACGTGCACAGATCAAAGCAGACACAGGACTTAGACTGACAGCGTTTGTGTAATTATTTGAATATTTCATTGTCTCCTATCCTTTTTAAAAAAAAAAATTAAATAAGGGGTTAAAAAAAAACATGAATGTTGGGGCTGGGGCTGTAGCTCAGTGAGAAGTAGCACATGTGAGGCTCTGGGTTCGACCCTCAGCAGCACCACATAAAAATAAATAATAAAAGTATTCAGTCCATCTACAACAACAACAAAAATTTTTTTAAAAAACCACGAATGTTAGCCCTCATAAGAAAAAGATGGATCTCTTCTCTTTTAGAGAACAGAGGCCGATGGAGCAAATCCTACAATTGTAGTCTCAGATGGACCCTCCCAGCCTGTAAGGGGGTTGACATGCTGCCCAGATACTAACTGAAAAGGAAAAAAAAATTACATTTTTAAAAAGCACAAAACACTGGAAATATTACCAAAGATTGTGTCTAAACAATGAGACATAATGAGAGGATTTTATAATACAGTTTAGTTTTGTGGTAATGAAATCCCCCATCATAACGCTCAACTCAATTATTCAACTTTCATTCCTTTGGTTTTCAGATGTATTTTTAGAAGCATCATCTGTACACTTAAGGAACTGACTGCCTACAAACCCGGCTGTTGCTTCTTCATGCACACAGAGGTTCAGGAAGTCTTAGGATGCTATCTTTCTGCAAAGACTGGCCTTGTTTGGTTTTGAGGGAAGGGATTGGTTTTTCAATGGATATCAACTACCATCAATGGATAGAGAGCTCAAGGGAAAACGTCAAGCATTAGAAGGAAGGTCAATGTTAGGGGAAGGTCAACCCTACTGCACCTCACACAGGCAACACCTTGCCCATCCCAGGAAGGAGCTTTCTACCCAAAAGAAAACCTCTTCTCAGGGCAACAGGCTAAACTCTTCACGGGGAAGCAAACCCCAGTCTCTTCCCACTGCTGAGGCTTCCATGTAAGACTTTCCTAAGTTTGAGGAGGAAATCTTTACCTCAGCCCACATGAACAGCATGAAGCAAGGATGTTTCTCTTAATAAATCAGAGGCTTTTCTCACCATTTTTCTTCCTCACAGATGGGCCCATTCATCAGCACACACCAAGGGCTACTTTATAAGCAAACCCTACACCCAAGCCTCGGAATAGAAATTAAGAAGCAACTAGTGATGCTAATAAAATATATTTTTTCACTTAAAGAAAGTATAGGAGTAGTTCCCATAATTTGGGGTTCATTAAAATTGGGAGCTTTCCTAGTTCTTTGAGAACAAGATTCAAGTTTTTAACATTTCCTCTTTTGTTGAAATTTTCAAGAAATATAACTATTCTATAAATAGATTCTAATATTCAACTTTTTCCCTTTCCCCATTATTTCATCCACTCTTGTTCTCCTTTTACAAAGCAGGCCTTGGGTTTTTTAATAAAATAACTAGTTGCCTTATTATCATCCATTTGTATATAATTATGGGAGTTACTTGTTACAAATATTCAGATCTTAAAAAAAAATAGAAGAACGAAAACTTTTGTTCACTCTCAGAAAAAGAAATGCATTTTCTCTCAGAAAAAGAAATGCAATTATGCAATCCAGCCCTCCAGCTCAAACATCCTTTCTACAATATTTTCACGTGATCCTTTGGTCCCCACTTGAACAACTCCTGAGATGGAGCTCCTCCTTGCCATTCAAGTGTATTTAACAGCTGGCAAGCTCTGGCCATTGGAGGTCTTTCTTATGTACTAAACCCAGCTTCTCCCTCTAACTCCCTGTAACTCTTTGGTCCTAGAGATGCCCTAAGGAGACACAGAATAAGCCCTCCCTCCTCTTCTCCTTGGGTACTCTTTAAGTTCTTAAAGATATACACCACTCCTCACACACTACTGAGGCTCCTGCTCTTTGGCGAGGGTAATTGGATCTGACTTCCTGGTGGTAAGTGTAAGCAGAGATGAAGAGTCATGCTCACTGACTCACACCTACATACAGAAAGTCTTCACTCTGAGAATCCAAAATCCAGAGCACCTGCTGAACCAGGGCATCTTGGTGCTATTCGTCCAATCCAGCTAAGGGTCAGAAATACCCAGTGTTTTGTTCACCTTCAAGGGGCTGGTTAGTAGCAGGATCAAGAACAGAATCCAAGCTTCAAATTTCAATAAAGGGGTTACTGGCACTACACCTCACCATAAAGCTGCACACTGCTGAATTCTGTGTAAGTGACTGGGGGCCTCATGCCCAGTGTGAATGAGGCCCTGCAATAATCAAGGTGCCCAAAGACTTGGTCCATGCCTCTATGCCAAGATCTTTCACGCTGGGTTTTGGTGGTCTGCATGCACGTCCGGTTCCCCACAGGACGAAGAGGCCCCCAGTACAGCGAAGGTAATTCCCAAAATGGTTCTGTATAGACAGAAAGGCAGGATGGAGCCCCAGGCTGAGCTTGGTATGACAAGGAGGGATGGGAGCCTCTCTGCACTGGGTTGGCTCTAGATGGTGGGTGCCTCTCAGCTCCTGGGCTCATATTTGCAGAAATCTCTGCCCTTGAATGCTTGTGGTCTGCGGGGCACACAGGGCACATCATGGACTCTAGTTATAGATACAAAAGAAATACATGAGTACACGACTGTAAAGAACAGCAGAGAGGAGCTGGTGGGCAAATATAGTCTTGAGAGCCAGAGGGAGCAGGTGGGGTGAGGGCCCAGTGTGGGAGGGCCCTGAGGAGGAGGCAAACTTGAAACCTAATTTTGAAAGAATACAGAAGTAGCTGAATAAACAGGGAGGGAACAGGGTATTATAATTGGGGACTTAGTATATATGAGAAGGCACTGAAGTGGCCTCAGAAAGCCCCTAATAAGTACCTGGCACAGAACGCTTAAACATTCAGTCCCATACCTCCCCCCATGAAATTGATTGTACATTGGAAAATGAAACAAGTGATTATCCAAAGCAAAGTCAGTCAAACACCTTATTTATCACAATAGTTTCCTTCAAAAGTGACACTTTCTCCTGTTATTTTCATTTAGTCATGCATTCATTTATCCAACAAATAAAAATTATGCCCCTAGTGTGTACCCAGCCCTTACTCCAGAACACTCTGCATTTCCCCTTCTATAAAAAGCAGGTGCAACCTGCCTATCAGAGGACAGTCATGTAGAGGTAAGTTCTAGCAAGGTCCCTGGGCGAGTTGCTTTAATTAAAGCCCCAGGAACCAGGAGAAAATTAGCACAGTGGGATCAAATTCAAGCACCACTCAATACTTCAGGGTATTTATAGAAAAACAAACACAAAAACCGAAAATCCAATATCCTGACTGGAGGTTTTTAGAAGAGTGACTTAGTGCTTTGTTTTCCTGGTATAAATTGGTTCTTTTTCTCCTCTCTGAAGAACACTCATACTGTCCATTTTGACCTTTTGCACACTACTAAAGCCAGGACTAACACCCAAGACCTGGGCATTGCCCAAGCCTCCCAGAGCCTTCTTAGTTCTCTTCCCCAGAAGAAGGAGACAGGGGAGGAGAAGACTCTAAACAGAAAGGGAATCAAAGATATTGACTTTAAAGTGGACTGAATGATTGGAAGCCAGGGAAGAGAGGAATCAGTAGATTTCTCTCTTAATTCTGAATCAAATAGAAATAGATGCCTGTTAAGCATGGTTCCTAGGGAACAGCTCAGGTCTACAGCCTCTTGCTACTCAAAGTGTGGTCTGGGGACCAGCAGCACGGGCATCTCCTGAGAGCTGGTTAGCAGTGCCAGACCTCTGGCCCCATCCCAAACCCACTGTGTCGAAATCTGCTTTTTCACAATGATTCACAAACCATTCAATAAACCTCATTTTCCCCATATATAAAATAGTGATGATAAAACCTACCTGCCAGATCCATTTAGGAGTAAATTAAATAAAACATTCCCTATACAGAGATTTGGCTTAACATTTTTTGTTTCATTTCCCCCTTCCAGGTGTCCAGTTATTTGCAAATTTCTCTTAGGTTTGACTCACAACTACAGGGCTAGAAGGGGCTCCTGTGTGTGCACATCAGGCCACAGGGGCCCAAGTAGAGTGCATGACGTGCTGGATAGCCCTTAGCTTGGGAGCTCCTGGCAGGCAGGGGCTATGGTTTTTTGGGGTTTTTTTCTTTAGCTGTTAGCAGGGTGCCTGGCAGGCAAGACTCTCAGTATACATTTGTTGAATGAACCAGGAAATCAACTAATTAACTTATTATGGAGCAAGAACTAAACTGCAGGTCCCAATAACACATATGCACACCTGAAATAGAACTTCAGCTTCCCCTGAGTCCATGCTTCCTGACAGTTTAAAAATAATTTACATAAGTCACTAGTAGAAATCATAGGTGCCTGCTGCAGAGAACACCTCTTCTTGGAACTACACCTCACCATTTTGGTCAGTGTCAGAAAAAAAGCAAATGGAAAGGCATGGGAAAGAGGTATGGATCACTGGTAGTCCCTTGCCCTACTTAGCTGGATAGAAGATACCAAAACTAGTGATGTCTTCAGTTTGTAGACCAAGCTTGGAACAAGAAATAGAAGATGCTAGGCTGAGACAGGAGGATCACAAGTTCAAAGCCAGCCTCAGCAAAAGCGAGGCACTAAGCAACTCGGTGAGACCCTGTCTCTAAATAAAACACAAAATAGGGCTGGGGATGTGGCTCAGTAGTTAAGTGCCCAAGTTCAATCCCCAGAACCTCTCCCCAAAAAAAAGAAAAAAGAAAAGGAAGAAACAGAAGATGCTAAGCACTGAACAGTGCAGCCACCAGAAACACCACAGTGAGATTGATGGTCCATCCATTAGGTGCCAGCAGGGCTGCAGGCAGGGGCAAGGGGCTCCCTGGAGTTAGTGTGCTGAGGGTGTCTTCCATCATGGTGCCCACCTGCCTGTTCACATCAGTAGTCCTCAGTGACAGGCACTGTTGGGGAATCCCTAATTCCAATGTATTCTATTATGTATCAGAGGGGTCTGTTGAGCAGAAAGTATGTCAAGAGCATTGTTCCCAGAGCCCCCTGACCTTAGTTGTGTTGTTCTGTGGATTCAATGGGTCACTACTTTCTAATAGGGTTTTCTAGAAACCTCTGTAGACTCTGGCCAGTGGTAAGTCACTGTCCCTGTGTGTAAAGGAATGATCACATTTCCACCTAATCCTTTTTAAAAAAAATTTCTATATAACTCATGTCAATGGCTCATACATACTTATGGGAAAGGAAAACAAAATTATAGGCTAGACAAGAAATGTTCCTTCCTTTCCAAAATCTCCTTTTTCCTTCCCCCCAGAGACAATCACTATAGCCAGTGTGGTATATATCATTGCAAAGAGAGCCCACACACACACACATATGGGTGTGTACATGTAAACATAGTTACACACACAGATACACAAGCACACACCCATGCACAAAAGTGTATCCACTTGAATATAATCCCCAAGGGATTTATATTCATATTTTTCACTTCTGTGCCCTCAGCACTAAGTAGAATAATTGACATAAATAGGTCCTGATGGATGAATGAATGAATGAGTGAATGAATGAATGAATGAATGAGTGAACATATAAATCAAATGTATTTCTGAAACGTTCTAACTTTGATAAACCATGTCCTAGCCCTCCTTTATTTGATCTTCTCTTTGGATGGAACACCAGTGGGCAATAGCTCTGTTTCCTTCACCTAGAATAGAGGATAACTGTCACCACTTGCATTTTAGTATTGTCATGTGGCTCTAATGGGACTGTGTGGGATGAGTGTTAGTGTTATTTATTGACTTCTGACTTCAGGGAGAAACCTCAAGTGGAAAGGAGTTTTCTTAGTGGCCCCACTGCATGCACCCTATACCACTTAAACACATTACTGTGTTTAGTGGCCTATTGCTTGCCTCTTTCTACCAGAATCTGAGCATCTTGAGAACAGGGACCATGTTCAGGACCTATGCTCCTAGGACCTTGCATAAATTAGGTGAGAAAACAAGTGATTCTCCTATGAAGGAATCAAGGGTGGAGGGGAGGCAGAATAGATTGTTCAGAGACTTTTGTTCTCACCTCTGTGCACATGGGCAGGTGTATACCCCTCCGGAGGTTTGCACAAGCTCACACCAAAGGTTTGCAGCAAAGGAAGAAGATAAAAGCCCAGTGTTAGCCCCTTGATTGATGATGGTGAATGCACTTGGTTGTGAAAATGGGAATGTTTCAACAAAGCTAGGTAATAAGGAACATCAATACAACTGTCAGCACCAGCCAATTTTCAGGAGATAAAAGAATAGAATAATTGGTACTGAAAGACAACTCTCTAAATTAGGTTAGATGAATGGAAGTACCCCTTTCTTTTAAGCCAAATCATGAGGACATTAACAGTGGTAAATGATTAAATTATAGACCACTTTCGCCAAATATGATCTGACCTGCAAACATGAATTTCCCAAAACAATCTTCTGTCTAAGATGCAGAAATGATATATAACAAGACAACAGAGGCAGAATGGGACAGCTTGGGGAAACATGGGGCCCACGTCCTGACTACAAGGCTATTATAAACCCACCCTTTCTACAAGTTTATTTCTTCCACATGACTATTCCTTCTCCAATTACTTCATTAGTAAAACGGGCATGCAGTCAACAGAAAATATATATTCATGCTCCCATAATGGCAGACGGGAAGGAGGCCCTAGCAGTGATCATAAAGAGCTCTGCTCTCCAAACACTCCTGATTCAATTCTGTTTTTCATCTGCTAATGGTTGGCATTTGGTGTTGTTAACCATGGATGATTCATTTCAGAGGAACTGCTGTGCATCTAGAGGCTGTTTGGAAGGAAATGAGGGCTTCTTGGCTTATTTCTCATCAAACATTTTAGCAATGTCTCTTTGTGACATTATAAACTCCTTGACAGGGGCTTGGTGCTCACTGTTTTCAAGCTCACTCCCCTTGTCTCAGCTGGTGCATATGGTCACTTCTAGGAATAAACATTTATTCCATCAGACAAGGAGGGAGCCAAAAATCTGGAGACGAGAGGATCTGCTCCCCATGTTTGAGTATCAGTGGCAACAAGCAATTATCCTGGGGTGGAGGTGGATAAGGAAATGTGGGGTATGTATTGTAAGATCAGTGTTTTTGAACATATGTAGTTTTTTATTTTCTTGTTTTCTGTTTCCATGTACTACTAGAGAATCTGACAAATCCACAGAGGGCTGGCAAGCCTGTGGGGTGAATAGGACCAGAATCCCACTACTTAAGGCTCATCACAGAGAGAGGGATCAGGCCTTAGAGCTGGGCCTGGCACAGAAGTTACCTTAACCTCTCAGGTCATGTTTCTTATTAGAGACTGAACAGAACTTGAAAAGAGAAAGCACAGGAGTATCTGGGCTTGATTTGGAGACACCTTCAGGAGGACTGAGTGATCACCAAGGGACTCTATGGAATTGACAAGGGGGTGGAGAGAGGTCACAAAAAAAGGCCAGGAGGGGATGCCTGGGCTTGACCTTCTAAACACCTCAGTGCCATTCCTGTAGCGGGTGCGCTACCCAATATCCCAGAATTGATCAAGCTTGACCTGGAACACTCCTCCTCCTTGGGAGACTGGATGGGACAGAGCCTTTGACCCTGAAGCTACACCCAGAACAATCACCTTCAACCTTCAAACACAGATTAATCATTTATGGCATTTCATGCTCTTGCTTGAATAGCATGAAATTTCCTGCTTGTGACACTGATGACTGTCTTTGTTTGGATACTTCTAGGGAGCACAGATTCCATCTATTAAATTTGTCATATCTATCCACCCATTCCTGAAAACAAGAGCCTCCAAGTTGTCTTCAATGAAGAGACATAATCCCTCCACTCAGAACAGCCTCTCCACTTCTTCCCTCACAATTCAGCCTCTCTAGCTTTTCCTTTCCAGTCCAAGCCCTGCCCCTTCCTTGAAGTCTTCCTGGGTTATTCCAGTTCCAATTTATTGTCATCGTCTTACATTGTTCTCAATACTTTCTTCCTGTAAGTCTTGGATTCCTCACTGAATTTCAAGTTCCTTGAAGGCAAGCACCATGTTTTATGAGTCCTGTGAGTGCCATCTCTCATTTTCCTCTCATCTTCCTGCTTCCCACTCCCCCAAACCCAGCAAGACACCAAGCTGGGCACATTGATTCAAGTGCATTGGTGACTACTATTCACTTAAACAAATGTTTCCTTTTAACTGTAACCAGAAGGCATTGCTTTCAATAATGTAGAATTTAGGAGAAAAGAGACAGAATTGTTATAAACTGAAGTTTAAGTAGGACTCTGGAATCTGAGAGATGTATCTAAATATATACTGCCCACTGGCAGATGGAGACTTTCAGCCTGAGGGCAGGGCTCTGCTGCCTCCCATCAACACAGGACTCCAAAGGCTTTAATGAGAAGGGCAGATCAGTAGGAAAGATCACTGTCCTGCTAGGAATCGAGTCAGGTCTAGTTTCAGATCAGGACTCAGTTATGGACCCACATACAGAGAGTCTGAGAAGCATCCAACCTTTCCTGTACTGGGACAAGGCAGCTTCCAATGCTGCTTATATATGAAAGGGACTCCTGGGTCACCTTTGGATTAAAAGCTAACTGTAACTTTACATTTCTATAAAAAGCTTTCTGAAGAAAATAACTAAACTAAAAAGAGCAGCAGGGAGGTCATTACTATGCTGGCAGGCTCATTCTGAGAGTCCCAACTTGGAGCAGGAGCCTGGACCGGAGCCTGGAGTCTGGACTCAGCAGTTTCTCATAATCCACCCTCATAATCCACCCTGTGGCCTCAGGCACATCACTTGCCGGGGAACTTCCCATCTCCACATGGAGGTAATACTGTCAGGCATTTGGTGAAGCTACAATTCTGACACACATATTCTCTTGCTAGAACCATAGCAGGTTTGATTACATCTGTCTCAGTGCAACTTGAGAAAAATCTAGAAGAGAAACTACAAAGACGTTAAGATTTCGAAAATATCCCTTTAGAAAGGTTAAGGAATTTAATGATTCAGTCTCAAGAAGACAGATTTAATAATTGCCTCCAAATAGATGAAGGGCTTTCACCAGGGGCCTGGGAGAGCAAAGGTACCACATGGTCTCAGTCTGCAAGGAGAGGCTGGGATAAGTCAGGCTCCAAGGAGCAGTTTCTGACATTGAAGACCTAAGGACACAGTGAGTGGCTCAGGGGTGCTGGAGGGTGTCCTCCTTGGAATGTCTTCATTTGGGGACAGGCAAGGAAGAAAGAGAGGATGGGCGAAACTGCAACAAGGCCTGACCTCTGCAAAAAGCAGTCCCTTAGTCCCTGCCAGGTACATTGTTCCATAGCTTGCCTCTTTTTTATCTGCCCTGTGCTTGGGTCTGATGAACATGCCCGCCCTCGAACTGTTTCCTTGAATATCCCACCTGCTGTTCCCAAAGTGACTGCATAGGACTGTGCCCACTTCCCTGCCATTCAGACATCCTTGAGCATCTCCTGAATTGCAGGGCACTGTACCAAGGAACTGTCCTCCTGTCCCCTTTATGTTGTGGTACTGAGGATTGAACCCAGGGATGCACCACCACTGAGCTACCTCCCCAGCCCTTTTTATTTATTTATTTTTAAATTTTGATTCAGGATCTCACTAAGTTGCTTGGGCTCACCTTGAACTCGTGATCCTCCTGCCTTAGCCTCCCAAGTAGCTGGGATCATAGGTGTGTGCCATACATGTTCTTATAGTGACCCTGCCATAGTACCTATCACAGGCGCTATTATCCCCATTATATGGTGAGAAATCTGAAGCTCTAAGCTAGTAAGAACACAGTCAGGATTTACATCCAGGTCTGATGGACTCCCAAGGCTGTGCTCTTTCCCAGAGGGAAGACTGAACGCTCTCTGCACTGTGTGACTGCAGATAAAAGAGGAGGGGGAGGAGTCCTGGTCCCTGCTTCTCATTTTCTACTTCCACAACACATGGTCCCTCCAGAACTTGATTTAACCATATTATTTGTGGTGTATGTGTTTCAAAACTCTTCAAATCAGTTGTATCCTCTGTATGTTATTGAAGAAACAATTTGGTATACCAAACATCCCAGTGAGGCCTACTGCCATGTCTATTGTCAGTTTAGACTCTGAAGAACTCTCTCAGATGAGCCCTGCACCAGGATGGAAGGCAGGTGAAGAACAGCCCATGAGTCCTGGGTCAGGCCCTGACCATCTTTCACCTGGAGGCCTGTGATCAATAAAAATCACCATATTATAAAGAATAAAAAATCATATACAAGTTGTGCTATAAAAAAGGAATAAATACTAACACACAGCAAGAAATAATCATTTGCATATTTGAGAACTGCTCTTTATGCTTCTATTACCTGGGCTAATTCTACTTTGATTTAAATACCTGGTGAGCCCATAGCACCATGCTTATAGGAAAGCCATGTGATTTTTATCTATGATGAAAGCAAAACACTATGAAGCACATGAGATAGGGGTTCACACAAGGGCATTCTGTGAGCAGTTTTGCCTCTTGGGATAATGTAGCTAAAGTTTCTAAGCTTGCACCTATCTGAAAAAGTCCATTTCTTTCAACTCCTTATATCTGTAGAAATTAGCCAGCTCTAGCCATGAGCTCTGACAGGTGTCTCTTCAAATTATACCAAAGGACAAAATCACATGACCGGAAATGACCTTAACTGTCATCTGGCCTGACCTTTTACATCCGAGGTTAGATTGCCTGGTTTAACTAAAGAACACACTGGTCACATCCCATTACGGGGAACTGCACAGGACATGCCAGCAGTGGAATTTTATTAGACAGTTAGAAATCACATTACATCCAGCTCCAGCGGATGGAGACACCAGGTTTTCTAACAGCAAGTTAGCAAGAAAAAGAATCCTTTGGCATATCCTAGAAGATGGGGGTGTATTTGCACCATCTCACCCCCACATCTTTCTCTAGATCTTTGAAATGTGTGATTTCTATGAATATGTTTTCTCCATTGATGAGGCTGGACCATTGGCCATAGGGGAACCAAAGGATTGCTTAAAGCAGAATAAGAGAGAGAAAAGACTTCAGTTGGGCCTCATTTCAACCCTCTTTTCACCCTTTCACAGGACACAATTAGGTATTTTCACTCAAGAAAGGGACTTTGACAAGAACCTGTGCCTACAGTCTATAAATCCAATGGGACATCCATGATGACCATGTTTCCCCAGGCCCTTCTCCTGTAATCCAGATAGGGAATGACATGGTTTCTCATTCTCTAGGTCCTTGTTTCACCCTCCCAATCTTTCCAGAACCAAAACCACCTCTGAACCAGGAGCCCTCAAGGTCCCAGCCACAGGTCTGGGAAAATATGTAGGCACAATGAAAACAAACCGAAGGTCAGCTTCGAAGAAGGGACAACTGCAAGTCCACACACAGGAAAGACCCCGAGTCCAAGAACAGCAGGGAAAAAAGAGTGGAAACACACCTTTTCTTCTGAGCAACACATGCCAGCACTTAACAGATGCTGGCATGTGTCAGCATTTCTAAAGTAAAGTCTATTTTCTTTAGATGAAAGAGATTAAAAAAAATAGACTCGGAATTTAACCCAGTGAAAATTGTTTTGGCTGTTCACATGCAATAAGCCATAGAAGCAAGAAGAAAAAAAGTCAATTGCTTTTGATTTATTTATTCCTTCATTGTCCATCTCCTTTCCCTCTAATGTAGAAAAAAATGCCTCCTATAATTCTGCAAGTCGTTAATCTTTTCAAAGAAAAAGAAAATAATCTAAGCCTGCCATTGGTTGTCCAGCATCTTGGAATAGGAAATAAATGTTTAATAAAGATTATAAAAGGAAAAAAGGGAATTGATTTTTGCCTATCAAATGTCTTACTGGTTTCTACAATTAGGAGGTCACTATGAAACCTTAAGTCTGGTGAATTGGATCACATACAATGTTACACAGATGTTAAAAGCAACAATAAGGCTTCACTCTATTTGTTGTTTTGTTTTTTGTTTGTTTTTTATTTGTTTTTTTGAGATAGGGTTTGTGGCATTTCCCAGGCTGGCATCAAGATCCTGAGCTCAAGCAATCCTCCTGCCTCAGCCTCCCAAGTGACTGGGATGACAGGTATGAACCACCTTGCTGGGTTATATTGCTTTATTTCTTAACCATGGGCGGTAGGCACAATGGTGGTCCTTCTGCTTCTCTTTAGGCCCTTTTGTAGATCTTAATGCTTCATACTAAATATTATTTAATCCTCAGATCTTCTACAACAGATTGTATTCTGGGCTGTTGGGTGCTAAGGGCAAAGAAGGGAAGGTGGAAATGCCAAAATGTAATTGCAATAAAAAGCAGAAAGTGTATGCACACAATACAGAAAGGATGTTTAAAGCTTCGAACCTATACCACATCACTGAGATTTATGAAGAGGACTGAATTCTAGTGTGATCCCTAGATGGATATAATAACCATATTATTCTGGACACCTGTTGAGATTGGACATTGAATTAGCCAAATGAAAACCATCAGGCAGCACTCTCACGTGTATCATTTCACCAGCTCCTTTGAATTTGCTTTCATAATCTTCCCTCATCACTGATCCCTCACCTAGAGACTGTGCCTGAGGTTGTGATGCCCCAGGATTCTGGGGAAAATATTGTGAAAGGCCGGAGTTTTCCATCTAGGACAGCTGAGTGGCCATCTTTCCCCTTGGAAGACAGCCCCCAAACAGTTTTTTTCTCATTGCAAACAGGAAAGAGACACTGTCTCCCAATCTCTCCGCCATGTCATTCACACTAACTGTTCTGTACACCCGCCCAGAGAAAGGAGGACAAGAAAGATGGTCCCCAAACTGAGTTTCAGTCCTGACTCCCACACTTGTCCAAGCTTAAGTTGATCAGATTCCTCATGCTCCTGTCTGGATAAGGTTTTATTTTCTAGCCTTCCCTTCTGTCTGGGTTGCTCAGTCTTCACTACCCAGCACAAACCCTTAAAAGGTATTAAGTGAGCAAAGAAAAAAAATTGAAAGAAGAGGGAATAAAAAGAAGAGAAAATGAAACTCCAGCTATCAGAGAAAATCCATACACCATCTAATCAGCCAGTGGGAAGCAGCTGTTCCCTCACCCCTTATTTCTCTCTAAGAGCAGGGCCTTTGCTGTGTAAAAAACCAGCAAAAAAATCTATAAGTGCTCTAAAGAAGTAAGATCCTGACGTTTAACACCTTATTTGTTTCGTTTCTGAATACCGTTAGACCAACTGGTTTTACTTCCTTCTATGGCACACACACAAACCCCGCAGAAGCCTCCTGGGAGAGGCGGCCGCTCTGCCAAAGCCTGCCTTGCACACGGCACATGGAAATGCCTGTTTTATTGGCCTCACTTGGTAAGTCAGAAATCTTCCCTCTGCTCCACCAGTTAACAGATGGCTGGCCCCTTTCGGTACACAATCGTAGCATCTTCAAAATACCCTTTTCCTTTAGAGTATGCCAATTAATTAAATGTCACTGTGGTATGCCCCAGCCAAGAAGGGAAGGGACAGACCAGGAAGACAAAGGGTCAATGGAAGAGGACATGAATAAGAAGTCACACTCTCCTACCTTCACCTGATGACCCTGAGAGATCGATGATCACATACACTCTTCCTTCTGGCTCCAGATCAATCTGCAATTAAGAAGATCACAGTGCATGTTAGTGCATTGTGTGGGCAACCCAAGTGTAGTTCTGCAACATTTCCACCCCAAACTGCTAAAACCTAGAGTCACAGGTCCATGCAATTCCTCAGCCCACAATGTGTCAAGTGAATTAGGAATGAAAAAGAATCAACAATGACTGAACCTCTGCGATGCCCTGGATATAGTACTAGGGTCGGCTGCATACCCAAAGGTAGCATCATCCAAGTGCTTCTCAACTGGGATGGGTTCTGCTCTACACGGACACTTAGCAAGCATCTGGAGATGTTTTTGATTGTTGTGACTGGCAAGAGAATGCCACAACTGATATCTAAAGGTAGAGGCCAGGGAGGCTGCTAAATACCTCACAGTGGATAGGACAGTCCCCACAACAAAGAATCATCCAATCCAACACGGCACCAGTGCAAAGGTTGAAAATCCCTGTGTTATCTCATTTTAGATAGGGAAACTGCGGTCTAGGTCCCAAGATGAGTTGCAATGCTGAGATTCAATGCCAAGACCATCCAAAGAAACTCGTGTTCTTCATTCTGTACCAACTGCTTCCAGGGGAAGTCAGAGAAGCACAAGACACCACTCCTGTGCTTTGAGTATTTACATTCTCATCAGGGAGTTAAGAAGCAGAGAACAGTGCTATCCCAGCTCAATGATGAGGCATAGAGAACTGGTGACAGACCCAAGGAACCTAAAACTGGTGTAGAAGAGCGGGCTGTGAAGTCCAGATGAGCAAGAAAGCCAGGACATTCCTGGTGAATAAATAATATAAGCAAAAGCTCGGGATGGTGTGCAATGTTTGTGCAAGATTGAAGGATCTGTGTGCTCAGTCTGTGTGCTGGCTACACAATAGGTTTTGCCAGCCCAGATTTCTACTAAGGTTGTAAAGAAAAAGTCAATACTGCTAACCTCTTACCATTGACCTTCTCTGCCCACTCCACCTTATTCCCTTCCTGCCTCAAATACAGCTAACTAATTCTTCTATGCAGAACCAGCCTGATGAAATCACACAGTGAGAGAAAAATCAGAGTTCTGGGTCTCTTGAAGTTGAGACATCTTTACAAGGTGCGAACTCTCCTTACAGAAGCTGTGCTTTCCATAAGAAAGGGTAGTAACTCTGGAGAGCTTGGATCACCAAGTCCCCTGGCTAGCCTCTGCCACCTCCACAATCCCATCTGTCTACTCAGAGCTCTAATTGGTTCATAAGTGCCAGGCTCTCTCCCCCACCAAGCTGTGCATTTCTTGAGGGCAGGAACCACCATCCCTGCTCTTTTATTTGTTTCCATTGTTCTTCTCTCTGAAGCCTTTTGAGATATGCACAGTCAGAATCCATTACCCCCTCATCTGTGTTCCCACAGTATACCAGACATGTCCTAATCATGGCTCCTATTAAACTAACACAATGTCCACTTAGCCATCACCCCTGTTAGAGCATAAAAGGCATAGCTGCATCCTTCGCTCACTGTCTGTTGGTCAAGAAACACAAATACACATTCCTCCACTTAGGAAAAGGTTCTGCCTTTGGGACTTCCAGAACCTGTTCTGGGTCATTCACCCCTCCAAGCCTTCATCCCCAAGGAAGAAAGAAAGCTGAGGTGACTAGACCATGAACTCCACATTTGAGTGTCTATGCGGCAAAGAAACTGAACTTGAACTTGAACCCTCATCAACTTCTCACCCTACAAAAAGTCCAGGCATCCAGAATCACTCGTGAACTCTACTTCATTGCCAGACTTTGCCTTAAATGGTTGAAAGCATTTAAGGTTCCCTCAAATTTTCATTTTCATTTTCATCAAAAAGGGCCTCCTATGCCTCATGAATAAGGCTACTAGTGACAGTCAGGAAAGGGAGTAAGGGAGTACAGTGAGCAGATCGACACTGCCCCCAGGTATCCCACGGGAGCTGCTTGCTGAGTCTGGAATCCAGATGGGAACCAAATAACAAACTGGTGATTCCATGAGATAACTTTTCTCATCCCTTCCACCTCAAGAGTCCATGATTCTAAGATTATGGATAAAGCAGATGTTCCCCAGAATTCTTACCACTAGTACTGACCCTACCACAAGTCTTACCCAGTCCCTGAGCTGAATTACAAACAGGAAAACCAACCACTGGCCCTACTGAATAGAGCCAAACCAGAATCCTATCCCTGCCAAAGTTCAAAACTATCAGGGGCCCTCTTGCCCCAAAATATGGAATTTAAATAATGTATGCCTTTCATAGATTAGATCATCCCTCCCAACCCCGCCGGCAAAATGAAACACTTTCTCATATCCTCCAAGTCAAAGATTTCCCACGATTGTGGCCTTTATGGGCAAAATACAATGCTATCTGGGAAAAGCAGGGAGGAGGACAGCAAAGGAATGAGATGGGCGGCCTGGCCGGTCCAAAGGCAGGCAGTGAGCCTATCTTTGCAGAAGGGGAGTGAGAACTCATAGCAGGGAGCACCGGTCATTGACAATCAAACGTATTAGGATATTAACATTCAAGATAGCAATCAGAAACCATTCTAGCACCCTACTGCTGCCTCGGGGCTGGTGAACTGCATTTCCCGACAGAAAAATAGAAATTAAGCCATTAAACATGCCAAAAGCAACAAAGAGCTTTGCAGCCTGGGCAGATGGCCGCAGAGTGCTGGCCAAACCCCAGCCAGCCAAGTGAGGAGGCTCTGAAAATCCAACTAGGGAGGCGAGACCTCCATGGTGATGACTGGAGGGGTCACTGAGCACAAGAGGTGGTCGAGAGCACGGGCAACTTCACGGCCAAATTGGTTTCACCACAAATTCTGTTCATGATTATGTGGCCTGGATAAATGAAGCAATGTAGGTACCCAGCCCTGCACAACCCTGAGAAAGCTGTCAATGGACGACTGTACCCAGCAGCTGGCACTACATAAAAGCAGACCCGCCACCTCCTCCAGCCATTCCCAGGGTTAGTTCTGAACCCCATCTGTGCACGGGGTTCCTCCTTGTTGTTCCAGTGCAGCCCTATTCATCAAATCTTTTTAGATCTTGTACCTTTCCTTGACAGTCTTCCCAGCTACCATCACTGTTTTCTTTGACAATGATCCTCTTTCAGGCTACAATGCCTTTGGCTACCCCTCCAGCCAGGGCCAGAAGCCAGGCAGGCAAACACAGCGAGACAAACATAGCCTTTGGCATCAGACCAGGCTGAAGCCCAGTGTTGTCCCTTCCCCCACTGAGTGGCCCCTCATGAGCCTCAGCTTCTTCATCTGCAAAATGGATCGGGTGAGAGACGGATGCAGAGCGCTGGGCACGCAGGAGTTAAGAGTGGGGTGGTAGAAAGTAGACTGGCTGGGTGGGTGGCCTGAAGTGAGCAAGGACCCTCTGCACAGTCTCAGACTGCCTGTCTGGAACATGGAGATAGTAACAAGTCCCATGTCGTTTGGGCTGTTGTGAGGTTCAATGAGATCCTAAAGCAAAACAATCATTACCGGTGCTGTTATTATTAAAAGGCCCAGTCTGCAAATCTTCTGCTTCTTAATCCAGTGTGCTTTCTACTACAACAAACTTGTCCCTAACAAAAAAGGCTATTTTCCTGCCCCAAGTTGATGTCATCACATGCCTTCAAGACATTTCGTGACTCTCCAGACATGTTGAGAACATCAAATAAAGAACCAAGCTTAGAGTCTTGGGTGGTACCTATTTTCAAAGCCCTTCACATACCTTATTTCATTTATTCCATACAATTAACCTATAAGGCAACAAGTGTTATTGGAGTCACTCTATGTGTGAGAAAACTGAGGTTAAGGAAGGGAAATGGCAACTCTGTTCCACGGTGTACCATGGAGGGCACCCCAGCTGCACAACTTCAGGGAGTGTCTCACACACCCTGTCTCTGGGAATGTGGCCCCTGGGGCTGAGCAGCCTGGAGGTGATGGCATCGTGGAAACCCACACCCTCAGCTTCTGGCTCTCTGTCCACTATTTCTTCCAGCCCACCACACCTGCTCAGCAGCAACTCTGCCAACAGTGAGCAAAATCAGAAGGCCTCATCTGCCCATGAGCCCCCAGGCAGCCCACTCAGTGCAACCGTCAGTCCTAAATGATCCACAGGTGTCTGCTTGCCTGGGTTTCAGGGGCCATTGGGTACAAGGGCAGGGAGGCCAGAAATTCAAAATTGAGCTTCCTCTTAACCGCAAGCTCAACTTTCACCTGAGACCCATAAGCAGAGCCCACAGGGTCACACGCAACCAATCTGAGTTCTGCTTCCCTCTCCAGCTGTCCTCAGGCAGGAAGCTTGGAGACACGCAAAGGCGCATCAGAAAAAGATGAATCCAGAAAGGAGGAGAAGGAGAAGGAGAGGTTTGCACTGGCCTTGTTCCACCACCGAGGTCCTGGATCTTTGAGTGTTTGTTTCTTTTTCTCTTTCTCTTGGAGGAGGGTGGGGAGTGAAGAAGGAGGCAGAAAAGGAGCCATCAAGAGAGACTAAGGATTCTTTCCCAGAACAGAGGACCCTCTGGCCAAGTCCTGCGCCCCCTCCACTGCTGGCCATTCTCCCACACCCTGGGCATACTACAATTCCCAGGACAGCCTGGCACAGCAGAGGTGAGCCAGCCAGAGCAGGGGACATCCACACAGCAAGCATCTCCTAGTTGCAGCCTGGGGGAAAAAAAGCAGGGAGGCACTCGAGTTGGCAGTGTTCAAGCTGCTGCTGGTGCTGATTTTGAAGTTAGCAACTGATTTAATAAAAGATCCTTCATTTGGGGAGGAATTTGCTACTATATTAGTAGAGTGCACTGACGGGTCAAAAGGCAGAGAGTAAACATGTAATGCAATATTTTCAGGGTTCCACTCTGATAACAGGCTTGTAATGGCACTAATTTCCATAAACTAAAGTGGGGAAGAGGATTGTTTCTTTCTCAGACCCCTTTGGCTACAGGGCAAAGGTACTATGCATGTTAAGTGTATAGCCCTGCAAGGCTGGACCTGTCTGTTCAGCACAAAGGAGAGACTGAATACATTCTTATGCATGCTGCCTCAATGAATGAATGGCCTTATTTTAAGCTACTTCAATATATTTAAAAACTGGGGCCGGGTGTGGTGGCACACGCCTGTAATCCCAACAGCTGGGGAGGCTGAGGCAGGAAGATTGCCGGTTTAAAGCCAGTCTCAACACCGGCAAGGTGCTAAGCAACTCAGTGAGACCCTGTCTCTAAATGAAATACAAAATAGGGCTGGGGATGTGGTTCAGTGACCAAGTGCTCCTGAGTTCAATTCTGGGTTCCAAAAAGAAAGAAAACACTGGGTCTGTACAGGTAAATTATGGAGATGATTTACCTGGGAAGCCATCAACCTACACACAAATGTTCACTGTAGTTTCATTCCTAATAGCTCCAAACTGTTGAAAACCGGAATGTCCTACAACAGGTACATGAATGAGTGAACTGTGCTGGAATGGAATTTTACTCAATTATACAAAAAAAAAAAAAAAAAGAAGTAGAGACACCTGTGACAACATGGATGCTATGCCACTTCCACTTACATGATGTCCTAGAACAGGCAAAACTAATTTATATGACAAAAAGCTCATGGGTGATGACCCCCTAGAGGCAGAAGTGGCTGTGATTTCAAGAGGCACAGGGAACTTTGGGGGATGACAGAGGTGTTCTATACCCTGGCTGCCAGGGTGCTTAGAGAACGTACCATTGGCAGGGCACATCAAGCTGCACTTAATTGTATGTAAACGACACCTCAATGAAGTCGTTTTTTGAAAAAGGAAAAAAAAAAATGAAGTCCTCATTTCACATAAGGATTCCACCACAAGTTTCCTTTAAATAACAAGTCATCTTGCCACCCTCGGAGCATTTAAAATTTCATATTCCGTTTTTAAAAATAAAAAGACTCATTGAGAGTTTTTCAAGAGCACATCTGTCACACAACATAATGCACACCTACCCGCGTGGGCGCACACATTCACACACACACCCACGTGTGCAAACACATTCACAGGCACACAGCTGAGCCACCTTCTCCTGTCGGCTGTGATCGAAATACAATAATAGCAAGAAAACACTTCCAAAATGTAGGTTCGAGAGTCTACTGAATTACTTAAATCTGTCTCTGTGTGTAGCTCTGTTTCCTTGCAGATAAACCAAGATAATTAGACCAAGTGCTTTAGAACATTCTTTATTGACCTCAGTGACCTAAATATTTATGAATGCAGGAGTGCTGAGATAAGTTATGGTACATCGCATGTACATCACGATACAAGTCCTGAAACATGAAAAAGATCAAACTGTACTGACATCATAGAGCTACCTCTGGGATGGATAAGTGGGGGTGGCCGGGGGCAGTAAGGCACGGTGTTTGTTATGTTCTTCAGCCAAGGGGAAAAAAGGGGTACATATGTGGGTGTGCACACACACACACACACACACACACACACACACACACACAGTTGTTTTGGAGATAGACAATCTCTAGGAGGAGTCCTAATCAACAGGAAACAGGGGCTGCCTTAAGAGACAAAAAGAATGAGAGGAACAGGAATCAGGAGAGGAAGCTGATTCTTATTCTTCACTCTAAACCTTTTTGAACCATAAGGAGGCTGAAGCAGGAGGATCACAATTTCAAGGCCAGCCTCCACACAATTCAGCAAGATCCTATGGAGAGACCCTGTCTCAATATTTAAAAAATAAAATAAAAAGGGCTGGGAAGGTAGGTCAGGGTAGAACAACTCTGTGTTCAATTCCTCATATGAAAAAACAAATAAATTTTTTAAAAAATAAATAAAAAGTGTGTTCCAAGATAACCTGTTACAAAGTTTAAGTTCATACCTTTTCTAAAAAAAAAAAAAAAAAAAAGGCCCCTTTCATTTCATGGCTGTTTCTAACCTCCAAAGCCCCCAGAATGTAGCTGACTTCAGTTATCAGACACGCCTTAAATTAATGCCCCCTGGAATCTGACTGGCAGATTGCTTTCCCATCACCCACAGAACCACTGAGTAGCATCCATCATCTCTCAGGAAACTCGTGCTGTCTGGACCAGTGGCCTGTGTTAACACATCCTAGCTCTCGATGTGCTGGAGAAAGAGAAACTCAAGTTAGCACCTGCTTTCTCTCTTCCACGGGGCTCAGAAAGGGACCTGGAGAGCTGGCTCCCTCTGATGACAGAGGTGGCTAAAAGACAAATAGCACTGTACACAAATGCCTCCTGAGCCGGGAAAACATGCAGAGGTGCCAAACCCAAGGAGGAGAGTGTATAATGGTTTACAAAGCATCCTCTGGTCTGATCACAATATAGTCTTCTTTGAGGGGAAATGGCAGTATGTGACTGTCTACTCTAAGAGGAGGCAGTGAGTGTAAAGCACAGGAAAATGTAGCCACTTACCCCAGGGCTTTCAGAAGAGAAAAATTCCTCGCTCTCCATCTGCACTTTGCTTTTCGCAGTTGGTTTTGGAATGGTCGCTCTCCCTGGGTGTGTTTGGATGTGTTTCATTTTACCTTTCCTATTTATCATGCGAAGCCAATATATCTCAGTGGTGGAGAGGAAGGGCTTTGAAGCTGGTCAACTGGGGTTCAAATCCCAGCTCTGCCTATTATAAGCTGTGTGGCACTGGTTTTGATGTCCTCATCTGATAGATTGAAAATGTCACTATGATACCAGGGAGGATTCAGCGAGATGGCGAAGCTCTTGGAGTTGCGCCTGGCATGCAGCTTGCTGCCCACAGACATTAGCTGCCGGGTCCTTGTTATTATTTCCACCCAGACCATAAACACCTTGACAGCAAAGCCACATCCTCCTTTCGAGAGTTCCACAGTTCCTGATCCAGGGATGGGCACAAGGCAGATAATCAGTAAAGATGCCCAGGTGGAACTGAATGAATCCACATGAAGGTAAACTCAGCAGCTCAGAATTTTGCAACAAAAAAATGTTAACTTTACAGCAGGACTTTTCTGTCTGATAACCTCTTAATCGAGCAGAACCTTGTGTGACTGCTCATAAAGATGACTCCCTTCAAAACTGAACATGTCATTGTTATCCAGTCCTTTCAGCTCCTTTAGAGGAGACATTGTTTTATTCATAATAATCAACACCCTTTACTGAGCATTCTGTTATCCATGCAAAGGAGGAATATCCTTATTCCTAAAAGCTGCATAGGTGACAAGACTGAGGCTCAGAGATTGAAATAATTTGTGCACCTTCTCACGCCCTAGAGAAGAGAAGCATGGATGGAAGCAGGATCTTCAACATTGTCACCAGACCCAACACTCCCGACTGTTACCCTGGAGCTTGGCACCTGCCCAGGAAGCAGCAGGTGCTCCAGGAGACTGTGAAAGAACAAATTGTGAGCTGTTCCTGGAGCCCATGCTGTGTGGATAATGATAACAGAGTTGCTTCTTGGACACAAAGGCAATGAAAGTAAAGCCCTAGCATTGCCCTCCTGGAGTGCTGGCTTAAAGCACACCAAACCCACAGGCAGACAGCTGGGCAGCTCAGACTGAGCACAGATGTGATGCAGACTGCCCAACTTCAGGGAAAAAATGGCCTCCAGGGCCATTCCTGCATGGCGATATTCTGTACATGGAGTCCTATTTGCTATTTCTTCTCTTCATATAGTGGGAGCCATTTCATAAAAATCATGGAAGCATGAAATTTAAGAGTCAGAAGCAACTTTGAAATGACTTGGTTTAAGTATGCAAAGAAACAAAACTAGGGTGAATTTTTTTCTTTTCTTTTGCCTACAAAATCAGCCAAATTTTCTTTTGGATTATGTATTTCTGTTATTCATTAATTAAAATATAACCAAAACTCACTATTGTGATGTGTTTGGCTTTAAGAAATCCAGCCGGGTATGGTGGCACACGCCTGTAATCCCAGCACTTGGGAGGCTGAGGCAGGAGGATCTCGAGTTCAAGCCAGCCTCAGCAACTGAGCGAGGCCCTAAGCAACTCAGTGAGACCCTGTCTCTAAATAAAATACAAAATAGGGCTGGGGATGTGGCTCAGTGGTGGAGTGCCCCTGGGTTCAATCCCCAGTACAAAAAAAAAAAGAAATCCAAAAGCTACATGTCTGCTTGTGGTGAGAAGGGACAGTCCTCTGTCCCATTGGTCCCCAAAGGGAACTGATCTTAACAGTTCCTGCTTGGGTTTGTTTCTGGTGGTCATTGTATCTCAATTTCCTGATTTCTCTCTTGCCCTGCAGCTGAGATAGTGAAGGTTTAGCTTGCTCACAACCTTTTTCCTCCATCCCTCCTTCCCTTTCCATAAAACAATTACACTTCACAAAATCTCAGTTTCAGGGCAAAGAATATAGTTCAGTGGTAAAGTGCTTGTCTAGCATGCATGAGGCCCTGGTTTAAGAGAGGGAGAGAGAGAGACAGAGAGAGAGAGAGAGAGAAGACAGAGAGAGGGAGGGAGGGAGGAAGGAGGGAATGAAAGAACAGAAAAGGGAAAGAGAAGAAAAGAAAGAGAAGAGAGAGGGAAGGAGGAAAGAAGAGCAGAAGATCAGAGAAGGGAGACAGGAAAGAAGGATCTGTCATCTGGCAATACCTTTGGATTCTCAAGGCTGACAACACTGACATTCTGTTCTCTAATCAGAATTAGCTCCATGTGTACACATTGGTCCTAAAATCTGAAAACTAGTTAGTAGTTGTATTAGCTACACTTTCCATAGGCCCAATGTGCAACCCACAGGCCACTCAATGGATAATGTATCCACCATCGAGTTCAAATGGAGTCTTCTTTTTTCACTCTGCCAATTGCCTTTCTCAGATCTTCAAGTTTACCTGGGGTCATTTTCTCTCAGGGTCTGCCCTCTGGAGACCCTCGCTGTCCTCTCTCCCTCTTCTGCCTGGACTGCCCTCTTGGCTGCACGTCTTTTCATTGCTCAGCTGTGTGTAGCCGCTGTTATTAGAATCCATTATCTTCTTTGTTCTGGATCATTCCCTTGGTTTGGCTAGTAGAGTGCATTCTGATTGAAATACTGATCAAGAGAGGATAGAAAGCCAATTATCAAAGACCTTTCCACCTAATTTGGCTAGATATAAAATTCTAGGTTAAAAAAAATCACCATCTATCAAAATCTTCTAACACCAATACTGTCAAAAGGCAGATGCTGCTTGACTGCCCTGCTTAGTATATCACTTAGTTTGCCTATTTTGTTTTCGTTCTCTGGAAGTCTGGGATCTGTTTTACTCTCCGTGATTTGAAATTTCACAGTGATGTGTGTCGGGGAGTCTTTTCTGATCCACTGAGCTGAAGGGAACAACTTGTGGGATATATTCTTCTATTTATTCATTGATGCAGGCCTCTTCGTTTTCCTTCTTCTTTTTATGAAATGATCACACAGATGTTGGACCCGTAGGTTTGATGTTTAGGTCTCTTACCTTATAGTATATAGATTTTCATTTCTTTTATCTTTTTATTCTATATTCTAGGAGATCTCCTTGACTTTATCTTATAATCCTTCCAGTGCATTTATTTCTGACAATATGTTGAGTTTCCAAAAGCACTTTCCTATTTTCTTTCTTTCTTTCTTTCTTTCTTTCTTTTTTTTATGAAAACAAAAGGCTGTTTCTAAGGATACTAGCCCTAATTGCCCTTCGGGTTAGATGCTCAGAGTTGATCCTTAGAGCAGGAACCCCTAAACAGAAGATGGCTTCCTTTAGAAAGGACACCCCTACTGCTTTGCTGGTTCTTCCCAAGCCATGGTACCATTTATTTTTCAACAAACCTACCAGTTTAATACCCTAGGAGTCACAGACTGGCTCCAGACCCCTCTGCAGTGAGAGTGATGAACCCGCAGCTCCATGCACAGGTCCCCTTCAGATGCTTGTCTTTAGCCACAGGGCTCACACCCACCCTTTGGGGAAAGCACAGTCCCCAGTCTGGAGCCAGGCTCTGCAGACTCACTGGCTCATGGGAGGCTCTAGGACCCTCTGTCCATGTTCTGGGCTGTGACTCCTGGGTATGTCCAGTCTGCTCCATCAGTAGACACACTGCCCTCTACTCTCACCTTCTGGACAGTCACTGTAATATTGTGACAATGGCCTCCTTCTCTGAGCTCTGTGGCTATGAGTCTGCCACCCTTCCTCCTCTTCCATTACTTAGATGGAGTTTTGAGTAGCCAAAGAAACAAACACACATGCTCCAAGGCCACCTTGAACGGAAATTCCCAAAACATGTCATCCGAAATGCTAATATGCAGTGCTGGGGAGAGCAGGGAGAAACAGACATGGTTCCACTGCTGATGAAGTGTAAATTGGCACAAATTGTGTAAAGAGTGTTTTGTCATTATATAACAAAAAAATCCCTTGACCTTGCAATTCTACTTCTGGGAACTTATCCCACATGTGCAAAAAGATTTAATTACAAGGATGATCACTACAGTATTTTTGTTTATTTGTTTGTTTATACCAGGGATTGAACCCAGAGGCACTTAACCACTGAGCCACATCCCCAGCCTTTTTTATTTTTTATTTTGAGACAAGGTCTCACGAAGTTATCTAGGGACTTGCTAAATTGCTGAGACTGGTTTTGAACTTGCAATTCTCCTGCCTCAACCTCCTGAGCTGCTGGGAGGCCTACACCACCAGGCCTGCTCACTACAGCACTGAAGAGTGTAAATTAGAAACTGTATAGTAATAGCAAACTATCTAAATAAATTGTAGCATATTCAATTTATTAGATACCATATAATCATGAAAAAAATCTTTAGAATCATACTTAGTAACATGGAATGATAGTGACAATATGGTATTACATGGGAGAATTATATCATAAAGGAATATGTATTCTGTGATCCAGTTTTGTTCACCTAGGATGTATTTGTTGTAGATGCACACACAAAAGAAAAGAAGGTCAGCTGTGGAGGAGTGGGATCCTGTGTGATTTCTTTTTCTTTGTGCATATCCATCGTCTCTAAATTTTCTATTTTTTTCTATTTTATTCTATAACCTTGGGGTTAAAAATAATTGTGTTTTTGCTTTAAAAACATTATGTAAGTCAATCTCCTCACTTATAGGCAAGGAACCTGGCATGATGATATTTGGCCATGCATTCAAGCACCTAAGCAAAATGTTCAGAGCTAAAAGAAAGAAAAATAAACTCAGTTATCTTAATTTTCAGTTATTTCAGGCCCAAGTTAAAAATGAGACAAATCATTCTAAATTTGCATCTTTCTTTAAAAATATGATTTTCTGGTCAAATGGTAACAGCACCACTCAGTTCCAATCACCAATTAAGAGTGATAAGTAGCTGGTGTGCTTCTCAGATGGACACAGTTTGAACATGTTAAGGAAAAGCTTCAAATAACAAACTAGGCTTAAAATCCTTTGCTTTGATCCCATGTCCATCTCTATAGAATAATGTTCCTCCAATTTTGTGGAATGACACAGCTCCACATTTTTTTATATGACGTTACCTTTAACTACCTTTCATGTAACTCATTGCCATGGCCCCATAGACTTCATTGATCAGGTGACAAGCAAATATCCCCATTAGGAAGTGACCACGCAGTGCGCCTTGCCCAGTTGTTGAGTGCTGCCCTCTTGATTTCCACAGTCATTCTTTGGAGTATTTTCCCCTATTTGTCTTGAACAGTCAATAAAACAGGAAAAAAAGGAAGGGAAGGAGGGAGGGAGGGAGGGAGGGAGGGAGGAAGGAAGGAAGGAAGGAAGGAAGGAAGGAAGGAAGGAAGGAAGGAAGAAAGGAAGGAAGGAAGGAAGATGCTGATTGTAAGAAAACAAAGCAAAGGCCTCAAAACTTAGATCACGTAAAGTCAAGTGCAATTCATAAGGCAGATCAAAATCAGTGGTATTTTCCCTTCAATCGGATATCCATCAGTTGATTCTGCAATGAATTTTGAAAGAAAGTAGCAACTGTTTAAAACTTTTAGATCTGTATCAAGATGATAAAGAAGATGTAACTGAGAAGTGTGGCACAGTTTCTCCATTTCCGGGACTGAGCCTACCTTTACACAGAATCTGATGAGCATCTTGGAATGTTCAACTGATTCCTGTAACTAAATGAATACAAAAATTTTCAGATACAAATTACATATGAAAGCAGGGACTATCTATTCTGTGGAAATGGGCAACTCCTGCTATCCATTCTGAGCTTGTTTTCTACACTCATCCAATGCCTGGGCCTTTACAAATGAACAGGTTCATACAGCCACACACCAAATGGGACTTCCCTTGCTGAAGCCCACACCAACCTCTTAACTAGAAGGGAAGATCTTGCTGAAGTGCACAGCCAAGGGGATCTGAAAATAGTATGTTCACACTCTGCCTGTCGGAATGCCGCCTCCAGGTGTGGCTTTCTGTCCTGGTTATTAGCTTTCCACATGGAATCTGGGCCAGTACAGATAAAGGTTCTATCACTTGCGAAGTGTTTCAGACCCACAGGAGGGATTCTGTGAGCTCAGACCCAAAGTGTGAGGGAGGTTTAGGGCATTTACAATTGTTAATTAATTATGAGGTGGCAGGGCTTACAGAAAGTAGAAGAAAGAAACCACTCCCCAGGCACAAAGGAAGTTCTCTGCCCTTTAAGGACATCAAAGGGAAATAAAGTTTAAAACTTTTAAGTCTATCCTTACATCTGTCAATGCTTTGTTTACTACCCAGGGTAGAAGAAACTGGAACCTAGCTTCCTCAATAGACCTTTTCTAATTTGTTTTGCTTTCACTCATCTTTCACTTAGCTATTTTATGCCTTATTTGCAAAAAGGCAAGTTCAAAAGTCTATGTTTGGAGACTATGTGAATTGATCCCAGGTCATCAAGGAAAACCTTCCTATTATTGGAGGGACCAGTCCTGTGCCTATCTGGGGCAGAGAGGGGAGGAAGTGTGAAGACTTGGAGGCAGGACAGATCTTAGCCTTTGCCAGGAGTCAGTGGAGATGGGAATGACTGGGGCCAAGTGGGGGACGCAACTGGAGCTGAGGTCAAAGAAGTGGCATGTGGCAAATACTTCAACTGTGACTCTGAGTGGCATGGGCAGCCATGGCAGAGTTTGAGCCAAGCAGTGGCATGCTGTGACACCCACTTTAAAAGGGCCCATCAAGATGCTGTGTAAAGAACAAAACTTGGGGACTGGGGATATAGCTCAGTTGGTAGAGTGCTTGCCTCAGAAGCACAAGGCCCTGGGTTCAATCCCCAGCACCGCAAAAAAAGAACAAAACTTGGGCTCAAATGAGGAAGCAAGAAGGGGTGGCAGGAGTGGAAATAATGGGAATTGACCAGAGTTTGCATATCTTTTGAAGCTGGACCAAAAGGATGAGCTGAGGGCTTGCACACAGGGTGTGAGATGAAGAGAAGAGTGAGGCAAGGCACAGAGATTTCTGGCTTGAGCGAAAACCTGGAACTGCCCTTCACTGAGCAAAGACCATGTGCAGAGCAGGGAGATCATGGGCATCAGGAACAGGTTGATAGGGGCTAAATGTACACAGCTGGGTACAACTGGAGACACCAACCTGATGTTTAGGGGAAAGACCCAAGCCTAAAATATGAATTTGGTAATCTGTACAGGCAGATCAATGGTATAGATCCACAACTCCTGACCCACAATTCTGACAGCCAGAAAGATTTAAAATCTGAAAGATCTTTTGAAGTTTGGATCAAAATCAACTGTCAACAAAACCCGACCCAAAATTAACACAAGGCTACTTATTATCTATATTTATTTCACTTAATGTGAATATTTACATATTTGTGATATAGAAATATTAATTCGTTTGATCATGACAGACTATCATGAAGGAGTGTAATGTAGTATACAAAATATATTCTCTACCAACCTTCTAAAATTCAAAAAGTCTGACCTTCTAAACAAATCTGGCCCTGTGGGTTTTTGATATGGGATTTAGATCTGTAGTTTGATCCATGAAACTAGAGGTTTTAGAATTAACTTCAGGTGCTCTCCAACAGAGATCAGGAAGATGAGGACAGATCTACCCAGATGTCTCAAAAGACCTCAGTACAGAGGCCTGACCTCTACCGCCCTGGGTGGAGTCTACTTTGACTTCCCTCCTTCCTCTCTCCAAACCACAACCAAACATACACACTTGCCCCAGACACATAGCTTATAAAGGCTTTGTTCTTTTTGTTTTTGTTTTTTAGTATTTTGTCTTTAGAAGAGACATATACGTGTCATCCTCTTTAAAGCACACGTACATACACACACACAAACACACTGTAGTTGTTTTTAATCTAGTCATAACACTGATTTCAGACACCAACACACTAGCTCTCTGAACCCTTTGCAAGGTAGAGTTTGTGTGGTGAGAAATAAAAAAAAGGTAGGAAGACTGAACCAACATTGAAGTTAGCATGAAGACACTTCCTGTGGCTGGGAAGCCTGTCTGCTTGCTGCGTGCGATTGGTCTCACACACTGCATGTCCCATACCCCACCACCACACACCCCACCCACAGTTTCCATCAGGATGAAGTGAGGGGGCCTGCAATAGGTGCCCCAAGTCCCTGGTCTTTTGACTAGAGTGGGAGGCTGGTGCCCAGCCCCCTGCCCCAGTTCCCTCTCATGCTGCAGAACCACCAAGTCCCTTAGGAGTAGCTTCATGTCCTAAGACAAGACATTACAAAGGAGCAAGAGGACACAGAACCTGAGCCAGGTGAAGATGCCATTGATATATCTGCTAAACAGAGGCCATTACCACTCCATTCATTCTGGGGGCGGGGAGTTGGAGGGTGCTCCAGAGTTGGCAGGTTTCTCTGAAGATAAGTGGCTTTGTAAACAGCAATGAATAAAAATGAAAATGTAATCATACTGCTGAATCCATCCTGCCCACTAATGGACCCACATTCTTCTGCCTTCTTCAGGGTCCCACTGCCCAACCACCCCCAACCACTTCCATCCTGATTATTCTTTCCTAGGCTCAGAAAATCTCCATATATACCCAAATCGTTGGCCCATTCAACTTTTAAGGAAGAAGAGAAAGAAACAAGAAATCTCTATTAAAATTCCCGGGAACCCCTTCATAAACAGATGAGCAACACTCAAAAAGCAAGAAAGACCACACACAGGGAGAGGGTGGGGATAATTCAATCCCAACTGGAAAATTGGTCATTTTCTGCTCTACTTCTGAGTATGTTCAAAATTTTCCATAATAAATATGAAGATAAGGACGAGAGAAGAAAGGATGAGGGAGAGAGAAAACCCACGTGAACATCCACTGGACAGTGGTCAAAGGTCAAGCCCTGGTTTTCTGAAAGAGCTCAGTTGGGTCCTTAACACCTATCTGTGTTCCTGTGGGGGACACAGGGATGGATAACCCCCAAGCCATGGGTGTCCCCCTGAGGTGACTCCCCAACCCTTTTCCTAGTCTTCTCATTCAGAGGCAGCAGGTAGTCATTGTTTTAATGCCTAATTCAGGACTTATAATGATAAGTGCTTCGGAGAAAAGGAGTTGGTCACTTCATCCTTTCCTTTCTTCTTAAGGACGTTTTCCCTGACTTCAAAGCGTGTCTGTTTACCTTCCATGATTGGGATGGACTAATGGAACTAATTGTGCTAACAACAGGACTATCCTGCTGGAGCCGGCGAATTATCCCTGGTTCCCTTTGATTGCCTTGAGATTACCTCACCACGACCAACCCTGGGAAACTTCGACACGGCACGCTCAGCTGTGCCCTATAGACAGCCAGGGGTGCAGACTCAGCACTACATGGGATGGCCCCTGGCTGTGAAATGAGCCTGCCAACCTCCAGGCAGGGCCACGGGAAAGGCAGCAAGCCCGTGAGCATGTCCTGCGAGGGCCAAGCTCAGCTCAGCCCAGCCTAGCAAGATGCCACGCCCAAGCTGCTGCCCTCTGTCTGGGCCCTGGCTGAGCGAAACCTTTACCAGCATGAGGTAGAGGCACCTGCACGGAGCACATGCATCTCAGATGCCTCTGTGGCTGCCAGGCCTGCGCTTCCTAGCTCCCCTCGGCAAGCACATTTGGAGCACAATTTGGGGGTGGAAGCAGCCCCCGGAGCAACCGGGACATAAACAAAAGGCAGTCAGAGGAACAGGTGTGGTACACCTGAAGCGCACCACAGACAGATGGAAGCTGCTCTCTTAGGAAGCCTGCAGGTGGCACTTGAACCATGCAGCTGGGGGTGCCTACCACTGTGGCCCACTCGTGGCTTCCTTTCTGCCCAATTTTATTGCTATGGGTGATTGTTCTGGAGTGTAACACATACCCTGGTACCCAGTCAAATATGAGAAAACCCACCACTACATCTCCCAGAAAGTCAAATCACTCTCTGATTCTTTAATACATTAATCTATCAGTGAATGACAGACTTCCTGATTTAATGGGATCCAAGGTTTCAATAACCTGTCTGAGAAAGTAAATTCAGCAGCTTAGTCATTTGGTGTGAAATATTTTCCAAATAATTCTAGGGTTTTGTGTGTGTGTGTGTGTGTGTGTGTGTGTGTGTGTTTGTTTGTTTTTTATCCAGAAAGAGTAGAAAAAGTGACTGCTGATAAACCTTGCTGTCCATGTATATTGGTTGAAGGAGTGGGGAGGATTTTGTTGTCAAGGGCAAGCTTCTCAAACCCTAAGGGTCACAGTCTCAGGAATCTACCCAGAACCCTAGCTGAGCCCACTCCTTCCTTGTCAAGTTGCCTGGAGCACAGTGCTAGGCAGCAAGGAATAACTAACTTCAGTAGGAGCCTAAGCTCTTTGGGGACAATGTTCCTATCATCTTAATCTCCCTGGACCTAGCATAGTACCTGTCCATTTGGAGGGTTGGGGGAATAACCAAGGTTAATCACAAAGAGGTGAGTAGAAAACCTAATGAGAAGAATAAACATAAAATCACTTATCTGTGATCATGTTTTGTTTGGATCATTACATATCAATCACAGGCCCTTTAGTGGAAGAGAATGATAATTATTATTGTGAGTTTATATTCTGCATAAGGGAATCATTATTGAAATAAAAACTTAAGCAGCAACTCTCCTTAATGGAGAGAAAAGGTTAAGAGGCAAACACTACTAAGGAAGAAAAGAGCAACCCGCCGTGTGGGGAAAATGTAGTCCCTAATTAAGTAATTCATTCTGTATATGACACAAATCCACACCTCTTGCCCCACAGCATCTCCAAAGGCAACCCTACTACAACCTAAATTACCAAGTCATCTTAGTTAACCAGATTGAAATTGCAGACCCCAGGCTCAAAGTCAAAGTCATCCTGGTGCATCCAAACCCAGAAAAAAGAAAGAAAGCAACCACATAGAGTTGGAGAGGGCTGGCAATCACACTCACTTCTGGTCCAACAACAGATTCATTCGTAGAAGAGGCTGACCTGCAGGCCAAATGCAGGGAGCCCCAGAGGGCTTGCGCACCCCTGGGCCCTTGCCTTATCTACTGGTGCAGCTGTGGGTGTACAAATTGGGGTAGTCTCTAATCTTTCCCAAGAGCCCACAGCACTTCTTTCCAGGGTTGGCTCAAGTTTCGTTCTCGGTAAACCAGCTGCTCTTAAAATGCCCTGGTTTTTCCTCAAACTACAAAATAATTTTTCTTTCACCTGGAGGTAGGGGGAATATCTAGCTTCCTTGATTCCATGTGCCTCTCTACACACGAAAATTGAATATGTGATAACTACTTTACACAATTTGGGGGAAAAAAATATACAAAGAACTCAGAGAGCACTGGACAAATTACAGAACATTCCATAGGCTATTCTCCCAGGCCCTTTATTTGGAGCCTCAAGTCCTTCTTCCCAAGCTGCTGTGCCTGTTTTGGTTCCATTACCACTCCTGATACCATCCCTCAAAGCCTCTGGTCTGAAGTCCCTAGATCTCCCCTTATCCTCCTCAGCACTAATCCCTCCAGCACATAGAAACCCAACTCACCCATCTACAACACAGCCTCCATGATGGGGCCCTTTGCTCCAAAATGTCCCTCAAAACCAACCACAGGGTAGAATTCAGTTCCTCATCATGGCAACATAGCAACCCACTTCCTCTGCACTGCGCCCCACACTCACCACTGCAAATGCCCACTGCTCTGGCCAGGCTCACCCAGTCACCATCCTGCCCAAGCACTCCCACACATGTTAGTCTCCAAATCAGCTCTAAATGCATTTCTTCCCGGGGCCCATCCTAGACCTCCAGCCCTCCTCCAGCTTTCTCCACCTGAGCCACTCCTTTGGCATTGAGCATCATCCAGATTGTCAGGAACTCTCTTTTCACCTCTATGACTCCACAGGTGGATTTTCTGGGGCATCACCTGGACCCTCTAACCCTCCAAACACCCCTCAGTCCCCAGGGCTAACAAAGCTCCTGCAACTAAAAGCTGTTCAATAAACAGTTGTGGCTCTCTTCCATCCAGGTTGTGAAGTTCTATAGCCTCCATTAGCATCTATAACTGAGCAAGATGATAACTTCAATTTCTAAGTGTTCCACATTGAATGATATAACTATATATATCAACAATATTTTTTAAATGCTGTACCTCCTTTTCATCAATCAACCAGTTTCCTAATATTACAAAAACACAGTGTGCCTACATCCTATAAGACTGTCATAGGGCACTGAGACTTGCAGGGGTCCCAGACCCTCCTTAGGAGTTCTGAACGCAGAGCTTCCCACCTCCCTACCCCGAGCATGGCTCCGCCAACCCTTGAGGTTCAGAGATGCTGGCTCTGAGATCTCTTATGTAAGACTATCTGTCACCAGGACCATATAAGTTTTCTGGACCATGTAAGCCTCCATACAGCCCTCAGCCTGTTGCCAGGGAGAAAAAGTCGAAAGGCTAGGATTCTTGCCTTGCTTCTGCCACTTAGGGTCACATGTCCCAGAACAATCTCTCAGCGCCTCAAGTGTCTCCACTGTGAACTTCAGGGGCACCGCAGAGATCTGCCACAGTCATGCATCAAACAGAATGTTTAGATTGACCAACAACTCAACAAAGGAAGAGACAGAAACTTTCAGTTTGAAAACTTCAACAGCAGTTGTGTCCTGAATCAAGACAGAAGTTCTCCTAAGGATCTCATTTCCAAATGAAAGAGTTAAAATCTTCAACTCTGAAACTCCTACTGCCATAAGTTACATGTCTTGCTGGCATTTAACATCCTTCAAAATTCAGCCCTCATCAAAGGTTCCAGGTCTCCCACCCACTTATTCTTCAGCCATCTCCTCCTACCACACTTGGCCCTTCCTCAGCACAGTTTGTTCCTCCCAAACTCCTACCTAAACTTTTGGGCCCACCTCCACCTGGAATCTGTTCTCAATGCTGGAGCCCCTCACAGGCAGAGTCACACCTAAATCCTTCTTGCTGGGCCTTGGAGATTCCCCTCTCCCCATCAAAGTACATGGAACAGTGCTGGGCACTTTAAAAATGCTCAATAAACTTTTGTTGGTTAAATGATGTCATACCAAGAAAAACCAAAGCGCCATGATGTTTCCATTACAGTCAGCTGAAGAACCCATTGAAGATTCATCCCCTCAGTCATCCCCTATAAACATTCTCCTTTATTTTGCTGTTGAGCTCATCTCAGCCCTGTAAAAGTCCTACATCCAGGTTCCATCTGTATTCCCCAGACCAGTTGCAACCCCCATTAAACTTACTATTACTTTACAAAGAAACAACCCCCCCAGATCTGAACATGGCCGAAACCATCTTGATGCAATTAGTTCCTTGTGTTGTTGCTTCTCTGCAGCCTTACCATTGTTCTTCATTTACCCAGAGAGCTGTTCTGAAGCTTTATAGGAAAAATGAATTATGACTTGCTTTACATTCCCCACCTCCCAGTGTACCACCATGGGTTTCAAAGCTCCAATCAGTGGCTCTCAAGGCTCTGAGTCAAGCAATTTCACAAACCAGCTTGCTGTGGAGTGTCATCCAGATCCAACCTCAGTCCTTTAACCTCCCACATCCCATCTGCATTATGTGGGTGCCGCCTTACCATCACCTGGACTCTCGTCCCAGGCCCAGGAACACGAACAAACCACATGCTATCCATCAGTCAGCTTGGCAGCGAGCAAGTTGGAATAAGAGAACCATCCCTGAAACCACAGGCTTGGAGGAACAGATGGGCCACTCAGCTTTGTGGCTAAAGCAGTTGAGGACAATGTGTCCTCTTGGATCCACACTATAGACCTTGACTCATGAGAGTGGCATTCTCCCTGATGCCACAGAGGAAAGGCAGCATTCTGAGCCAGGTGAGTTGTGGAGACAAGAGGAAAAGACAGACCACACGGCATGGAGATCATGGACTCCAGAGCCCGACTGACTGGGCCCAAGCCCCATTTAGCAACGGCATGACCTCAGGCTACCAACTACTCTCTTTGTGTCTCATTCTCACTCTGCAAACTGGAGGAAAGAGTACCTGCCTCAAAGGGTTGTTGTGAGGGTCTGATGAGTTAATTTACATAAAAATGCATAGAAACTGTGGTGACATAGAGTAAATATTCACCATCAGCATCATCCTGGCTAGCATGATGACCTCCCTCCCTCCCTTTGCCTTGTGTAAGCAGGAGAGCAAAGGTCCCACTCTCAATGCAGACCTTCCTGCAATCCATTTTCCTCCCTACCTCCTTCTTGAGCCTCCCAACATGTCCAACATCAAATAGTCCTTGGAGCATTCAAGCCATCACACTGAACAGACCGTACTTGCTTTCTTTCTCAGCAAATATCCCGGACTGCAAGCTACTGGATACATTTGGTGGCCAATTCGAGAATGTTTACACAGGTTTTTATCATTAGACATGTTTTGGAAATCCGTGTGGTGAGTGCTAAAGCAGGGCAAAGGAGAAAACAAGGCATTAAAAGCATCGAAAACAGGTCTCCACCTCCTCGTATTAACATTGCAGTGGTCCTTCTCCACCTGAGTCGGAGGCTTGTTACAATCTTCTGTTCTGAATTCAAACCATCAGCTCAGAATGCTGCTGGGAAGGAGATAAGGCAGATGGGAAAAGTGAAGGAGGAAAGGAGGGAAGAAGGGTGGAATTCTCAAGCGTCAGATGAAGCCTTTGGATGTTCCCATTTAATAACAGTTTCCGAGAACCTTGCCCACCAGAGTCCTGTCCTTCCTCAGCAAACATCTGGTCTGACAACTGAGACCCAGGGTCATTCTTTCTTTGCTAAAACTTCCGGTGGGGTATTGATCTCATAAATGTTATCCTTGTGGCGCAGATGAAAGTCAACTTTCAAATCCAGAAGGGGGTGTAGGGCAGTCAGTCCATCTATCGTCGGGAACCATAAAGATAGAAATCTACAAAGTCGAAAGATTGATTTGTGTTTACAGCTTCAACCCCAAATATTTGGAATGAACATTTTGATGTAACAAAAACATGTCCTATGAATGCCAAAACATAAAAACAGAACTTAAATGTCTATGTTAAAGACATAAAGACATGAAGACAAATTTTACCCCACAGATCAATTGATTATTTGATATTAGTATGAAATTCTTATAGCACCAAAAGGGAGAAAGTCACAGAATCATAAGTGTATTGCTTTCTTTTTTCCTGCTATACTCTAAAAACCAAACTAATTTAAACTCTGCCCAACTTCAGGGTTGGGAAAGAGAAATTCCAAGAAGACTGAGCCAAGCTTATTGCTACTGTAGCTGAATGGAACCCTACCTGCAGCCCATGCTAAACCCCCAAAATAGGTAGAGGGATGTCCACCTGAGTCCTCCCACTGTGGAAGGGCAGGTGGAAAGAGCACCAGGCTGGCCTTAAAAAGGCAGGACTGTATATCCTGGCTTCTCCCCATTAACAGGGTGGACTCATACAGACCACTGAACTTGGTTGAGCTCCAGTGTCAGCAGAGTGTGAGGGTTATTCACGATTTTAAAAGATAAGGCATTTGAAAGTTGGTGCTCAGCAAACTGTACAGGCCTATTACACATGAAGTGCAAAACCCAATAAGTGAGCCCCTGCTACTGTGATGAAGGACGGGCTGCAGCTGGGAGTGCAGAGGGCTGCCAGGAACAAGTCCCTCCCTGTGAGGAGTGTCCCCACCCCACGCTTTCTGCAGGCTTTTTATCATTTGAATTGTTTCTTTACAGAGCATTTCCCCCCCACTCTCTGTACCCCTGTGACTTTCAGAAACATTTATTAAATAAGTTCACAGAGCTAACTTTTTTTGGAAAAAGTTTCTAATCTCTGAATCCTCAGGATGATCCCTGAGAAGATTCTCTCTTTAAAAAGTGATACACCTCTGAAAGGAATCACACCTCCCCTCTCCTTTAACCTTCCTCAGCTCACCCCTTGACAGTCAGGGAAGGGAATGAATGACAGGAACATGGCAGAGGGAAGGGGCGCATTCGGAAGGCAGGGAAGGGACAGTCTGGCTCCTGGAGCACAGGGTGGCCTGGGGGCAGAACAGGGCTTAGGAGGAGGTTTATGGAAGAGAGAGCAGAAAGGAAAGCCTGGCATCTGAAAAACAATTATAATAAAAATATGGTAGGATTCTAAAGATAAGGAAAGAAAGATGAATTAGAACAAAACAAAAGGAACAAAAGCCAGGAGTTTCACAAGAAGTTTGGAGTCCAGCCAGCACTGAATTGCTTCCCTCTCCCCTGCTGACACAGAAAGGCAAGAACACCTCCAAGCATTAGGGATGCTGAGGCGCTCAGCATCCACCCATGAGGATAGCCGGAGAAAAGCCACAGGGCCTCATCCCCCAGAAAAAGCATTACCTAATGTCCCAAGTCCAGAGCATCCAGACACCCCAAAAAGAGTGCACGGATACCAGGTGGCCTGATCACTCAGAACAACTGTTCTTACACCTTCACAGTTGGTTTAGGGCTAAGAGGTAAATTGAACCCCTGAAGCATAATCCTGAAATCACGCTGAGAAATGCCACACCTGAAACCTCTGTATTACACAGTGCCAGGTGGCAATGATTACAGAAATTTAAACAGATGTGATAATAAGTGAAGACAAATAAATGCAACTCTAAGCAAAGACATGTCTTTCCAGGACTCACGGACCAAGAGCCAATGGTGACAGGACACCTGATTTGTGTCTTGCTCTCACTGTCATATTCGTAGGGGCGCCTTTAACACCCTTCCTGTCTCATCTGCACTACGGGAGCGTATGGGTGGGGTGGAGATTGCTCCCATTTTGCAGATGAGATAGAGAGATTTGAGGATGATGTACCAAAGGCCACAGAACTGCAAAGTGGCAGAAGCAGAGCCAGAACCTACCAGTTCTAGCCCTAGTAGCTGCTAGTCATCCCAGAGTTCTGCTCTAAACGCAGGCCATTCCTCACCAACCCTAGTTTTTTTCTTAGAAAAGAGATATAGAAAGTGGTATATTTGCTGGAATGGCCTATCAATTAAATGCCCTCCCTGTATGGGGAGTGGAGACGTCAGTCATAGTAAACAACTGGCTATTTACAATTGCCCCAGGGATGTTCCCTTAGGTTGCCCCTCACCCATGCTATTGGAAGTGCAGTTTGGGCACTTTCTGAGTTCAGGGCCTTTGCTGAGATCTGATGGGGTCAGGGTGGGACCCCAGAGGAAAAAGAGAGAGCGCTTGGGTTGGAACACTCAACCCACACAACCAAATGGAAAGAAAGATCAGGAGCCAGTGGGACAGGGCCAAGGGTGAGAATGGCAAGACAGGGGTGGCCTGCGAAGATAGGGCAGAGCCACAGAAAGAGCAAAAGGTTCAGAATACCCAGAATACCCATCATCAATGGCCTGCCTGCTATGGCAACAGCTCATTTTAGCTGTAGAACAAACACTATGCCAAGTGCATTCCTTGATAGACGCTGTAAAAAGGAAAAAAATCATATTCTTGACCCTGAACCACCCAAGAGAGACCAAAGGTGGGGGGCCTGCTGGTGTATCGAATTTCCTGCATAATCCTCTTAGGAGATTAACATGCCTTCTTAAAGGGTAATGAAGTTCTGGCTAGAGAACAAATTATACCACAGGGTAATTCTCCTCCCTTAAGGGGAAGATGCCTGGTTATATGAAACAGGGTGGGAACAGGCACTTCTGACCTGCTCCAAACCAGAGCAGCTGGAGCCATCTCAACCCAAGAGCATGAAGCCTTAGCGCTGAAAGGAATTCAGGGAGCTTCCAAACCAACGCCCCTGTTGGTTCAGTTCTGGAGAAGTCACATTGCCACAGTCCCCAAGCTGGGATGTGGCATGCAGTCCCAAGGTGCCTTCTTGGGTCTTTTCTCATTAGAGCCCATCAAGACAACTGTAGCCTGTGCCTATGAAGCTACAGAAGGAAACACTCTGCAAGACCTCAGCAGGGTTAGGACATTTCAGCAACTCCATCGCACCAAATATCCTTGGCTCCTAACACACTTCCTGAATATGCCTGAGGACTGAAAGAGTCAAGATGCCTGGCTCACGCCCACAAGCAGCTCAGCCCAGGGGAATTCGGGCTCCTCCTTTCCTTCCAAACCGGTGGTGATGTGAGATTATCCATCCCTCCTTTTCCACATACGACTACATATTTTGTCCGTGAGCTTGATTTGCCCTCCCAGTTTTCAGCATAAAAGATTCCTAAAATCCCCCTGGAGAAGAAGTGAATTCAGCCCCCAACAGTGGTGCCAGGAAGGAAGGCAGAGCCCTGGACCAAGGTGGGGCTCTGACCTCCAGCTGCAGTCAGGAACTGTAGCCTTCCACGTCGGGAGCACACCTTCAGAGCCCCTGATGGCCCCTGGCATAGGTGACAAGAGGCAGGGCTGTTCCAAGACCCAAGTCTATGGTTCTCTAGGAAAATGGCCCCACATCATTCTCAGTGGGGGAATCTGATCAAATCCATCCAGTTTGCCTTTGGCAATCTCCAGCTCTGGCTTCAAGATTCTTCACAAACTGGCACCAAAGTTGGGCTTGGATCCCAGTGAAGCAAACCTCACCATGATGGCTGGAGATGGTTATTGCTCTAGGCCACTCCAATTTGAAATCTACCTATCCAAATCCCTCCTTTTCTCAGCCTTCCCCCTCCCAGAGATCTTCTCTGATTGCCCTGTCTACTCCAGGGGCTCTGTTCCCTGAGGAGTTAATTTGTATGATTCATGTTGGACACACACCTACTATACTCAGTTTCAAATTTACTATGCATGCTCTTGGAGGATTAGCTTTCCCAAATATTCAGCTAATTTCAGCTATCTTTGAGAACCAATGGCACATTCTGGAACATTGTGCTCTACCAATGGTCTTGTGTATTTTACATTATCTCAACGATTCCTAATAAATGCCCTGTGGGTTATTTGCATTTTGCAGAGGAGAATTCAGGACAAGCCATAATGTAGACCCTATTCTGTCTGTTTTTTTTTTTTCCTCTGGCTGTCCTAAGCAGCCTCCAGGACTGAGGCCCTGAGCCCTGAGTGCTAGGCCTGGCTTGGATCAAGTCTCTGGGTGACCTCCTTGTATCTCCCCAGACCTCCCTTGTTATTTTGTGAAAGGGGAGGGCTGGCTCCTGGGGTTCCTCCAGCTCTAAACTCTCTCATCCTACCTAGTGTCTAGCAGGGCCTGGGTTGGAAGGCAAGGGGAAGACAGAGCCCAGGGGCCTCCTTTCTTCATTAGCACCTGCATCTGCTTCATTCCAGAGAATCACTATGGACAAGCCATCTGCATCTAGCCATTAACCCCAGCATGCCCTTTGCTGCTAATGCAGTCATGGAGCCACTTTAAGGCTCTTCTTTTTAAAAATGACCTGTGGCCAGCAAGGCCCTGGCAGAGAGAAGCCAGCAAGCCCATCCCAGGCATTGGGAGGAGGCATTGGCGCTTCTGAATCCAGTTAGATAAGTGCCTCAGGAAGGTGTAATGGCTTCCTGGCTGGTGATTAGCACACTGGATGAGATAATGCAGAATTCCCTTAAGTTTTGCATCCTGGAACTAGATGCCAAAAGCTTAGTAACTCCATCCCGAACAAGGCTCATTCCTGGGATGCTAGCTGGGCCAGGAAACCCTAGAAATGGAATTTTCAATAGAATTTCTTCCAATTTTTGTCCTTTGTGTTTTTTTGCAACCAAGCTAAAAACTTTCCTTAAGGTACTTGTCACCCTGCCAAGGCTTAATGACTCTAATATGTCCACTCAACATTGAAATATTCACCCAGTACACTACTGTTTTTGCTAATAATGCTTTGTTTCACATCTTTCACATCTTTAAAATTTTTTATAATTTTAATTACAAGTTACACAAGAGCAAAGAAAAACGCCATTAACAAATCACTTTTTTTTCAGCTGTCAATGGACCTTTATTTCATTTATATATATGCAGTGCTGAGAATCGAACCCAGTGCCTCACACATCTAGGCAAGCGCTCTACCACTGAGCCACAACCCAGCCTGCAACTAATCACTCCTACTCCCACCACCACCAAGACTATGATACTATGGCACTGAACTCCAGTTCCCGTGCTGGGAACTTTGAAGGTCAACAGCACATTTAACTGACATATCCTACTTAAGTAGACACTGTGGCCACCACTGCACAGCACTTGCTATGCACCAGGCACTGGTCTCTCTTCCACCCTTAGCTCATTTAACACTCAGAGCATTTAGTGCTAGCATTATCCCCACTATACAGAAGAGAACACTGAGGCACAGAGGGACTCAGTCGCCTGCCCAAGGTCACCCAGGAGGTGGAAGGGAAAGCCAGCAGTCATGGGCTTTAGCTCTTCACCATCGCACTCTACAGTCCCCTGTGTGGTCTACCAGTGGGGCTGAGCACACACCCATGCCCCCTAAGTCCTGGTTTTGCTGGCCAAGAGGTCAACAGTTCCTGCTTTGGTCCAGGTTTCAAACTGCCTTTCTGCTGCTGAGAATCGAATTCTGTGTGAGACTTGCAGCTTCTGTCTCAATGGGTAATAATAATCCTTTTGCATTTGAATAATGCAAAGGATTTTTCACCAGCACTGACAGATTAACTCCACCACCAGCACAAAAACACAAATCCTGAAGATGTTCCTGCAAGGGAAGTAGAAGTATAGTTACATCTGACTTACAGTTGCAGAATTTTACTCAGAGAGGGGGTGTGATTCACCCAAACTCACGGGGCTCCTGAGATTGAGGCTGAAGCCAAAACCCAGGCTGCTAAACCCTCAGATCACTCTCCTTCCCACTTCAGGAAGAGATAACTACAGATAACGCCGAGAGATTTCCCCCGTGGTGGAATCCCTTCACAAGAATGAATGAGTATATCAATGGGAAGTTTATATAGAGGTGTGTGCATATCTGGAACAGCCACCATAATTATTAAAATTTTACTTCTATTTTTAAATATTATTAAAGTTTTAAAATATTATTAAAACCAAGTGGCTTGAAATTCAAGAATCACAGAAGAATGTGCAGTGAAAAGATTTCCTACCATGTACTGCGATCCTAGAATTCTGTGTTCCTCTCCAAGTCCGGCTTCTCCCCATGACTGGGCAACCGCTGTAACAATTTAGAATTCTCAGCTCCTCCTTAGCCTCAGACCAATTCCAGATTTCCTTGGAGTTATCCATAGATGATGACTATAGATAACACATGAACATGGTACCAATTCAAAAAGAACCAAAAACAATTATAAAGCCTGCCTCTTTTCTCTGGCCTCCAGAGAGCCAGAGACTGTTATTCCTTTTTTTTTTTTTTTTTCCTTTCATTGAGACTCTGTGTATTTAGAAGCACATTTTTTTTTTTTCAACTCGAGCAGCAATCTGTTATACACACTCTTCTGTGTGTTTTCAGTTCCCACTGAATCTTGGACATCTTCATATCAGTACATACACTGCTACCTACTTCTTTCAAGGGCTATATCATGTTGCTTTGCACGGATGGACCACAAATGATCTGGCGGACCCTGGCTTCCCTCACTGTCTCTGGCCAAGGACAGGGCTGCAATAACCACAGATAATGGCTGAGTTGCCCCCAGGGTCTGTGGGCCCCTTTCCCATACAACGGAATCATACAGGCCTCACTAAACTCCCTTATTACCAGGGTGGCCAGGTGACTACATTCTGGCCATAGGATATAAGCAAATGCATACACAGTAATTTTTATGAACTTTCCTTAAACACAGGCAGAAAAGTCCCCTTCACGTCCTCCATTTCCATCTGATCAGAGAAAAATTGTGAAACTTTGAAATGCATAAAGAAAATGACTGAGTGTTCCATCCAGGGCAGACTTGTGTTACCTCAGACTTGCTTTCTGTGTGCTGGTGTACAACTTTGTGAGTGAAAGAATACTAATAATGCAAACATGCTCTATCCTAAAAATGCAAATTCATTTTTTAAAAAAGCTGGTAGGGAAGTGGGAAAGATGGTGGAATCAGATTGACATCACTACTCTACATACTTGGGTGATCACACGAATGGTATGACTACATCGTGTGCAACCAGAGAAATAAAAGTTGTGCTCCATTCTTGTACAAAAAAATATATAGGAGGAGGAGGAGGAGGAGGAGGAGGAGGGGGAGGAGGAGGGGGGG
>JAJEJO010002830.1:40116-117896 GCA_020662805.1 Glaucomys volans | reverse complement strand
GTTATTTGGGCTCAGCTGTTCTAATTATTGGGTCTTTGACGTGTACGTGTGTGTGTGTGTGTTTTCTTCTTTTTGTCTTATACATTCAGACTCATTTTAGAAAAAATTTCTTTCTGTATAAAACAAAACTGTTTAAATGCTCAAAGAGCAGTTGATAAATTTAAATGAAAAGTCTTTAAAAGGCTTAAAATAAAAGCCTGTCCCAAAGAAACAAATAGGGAAGGCTTTTGGAACAATCAACTTGATTGATTTCAAGTTGTTCTTTCTGTGTTAACTTGCCCTCATCTCCGATTTCCAGGATCCACACATCAACATAACCAAGACCACTGCCAGAGACTTGGTCTCCATACTCCCCAGGTGCTTGGAGGAGGAAGAACAATCTCTCCTCTTTCCATCAGAGAGCTGAATTGCTTTCCAAGTGAACCATGCTCTTTCCTCATGAGGTCAGCCTCCAGAGGAGCAGACCAACTCCAAACCCCTGCAGCAGAGTGCTTTCTGGAACAGGCTGCAGAAGACTCCCTGGGGCTCAGTCCTTTCCTACCCACATCTTCCAGTGCTCCGCGTAGGAGGAGTCATTCTTGACCAGGACCAGGCCTTCTCAATTTGCCTTGTCAACTGAGATTAGGTGCACTCACCCTAAAAGGCCATTAGAATAATCTGCAGACATCCTGATTGGACAAGCCCAGGTTCTCTCCTCAGGATTCATGGCAGGAGGTCTGGGCATAACAGGATTTTTTTCAAAGAGCCTCAAAGTAATGCTGATGTTCAGTCAGGGTTAAGACCCACTCCGTTATTTCACCTAACAGCTCTTGACTTTGACTAAACTGCATTAAGTTTGCTCCACTGGCTACAGCATCTTTATAATAGCACTCTCTAGAATCATGCATTGAACACTCATGACAGATGACACATTGACTTGTGTGCCACAGGGATGGTGACACAGATGAACTAGCCACAGAAGAGAGAGACGTCTTCCTACAAAACAGCAAATCCAAGGCTTGGCTCCAACATGGGACCAGAGGTCCCTCTCCCAAATGGGGTGAGGACAAGGACATGGGAATCCTGACTGGCAGCCTTGCTCATGAAACCACATTCTCTCCATAGAATCTTTGCAAGTTTATAGAGACTATTTTATGGGAACCCCCCCCCATAAAACCAGCATAAAATATTTCATGAAATTAACTACATTTACAGTGTATACAATACTTTGGGGGGCAGCACTCTGTTAATAAAACATTTCAGAAACAATTTACTGAATATGTATTCCACTGACCTAAACAGAGCATCGCCCACAGTGAGCGAGCCAGCACTCATAACTGCTGAGCGCAGTCACCATCCAAACCCGAGCCATCAACAAATATTAAAGGCCAACTCACAGCAGAGGAGCAGAGAGGGATTAAAGTTAAAAGCATGCCCGTGACCACTCTAAGTCAAATGCGGCAAGCAGGGCCAAAAGGATTCTAGTAAATCCTGCCTACCATCTCTGATAATGCCAGTGAGTAAAGCAGAGTTACAAACCACCTTCCAATGGTGACTCCCACCCCAAAGGAGTGGAAACTCTCCAAGTCACAAAACTCCAGCAGGAAGCAAACACTGGAAGTTCGACTGTGTTCGGGGATAGTACTATCTCTAACAAGGCCAAACAGACCCCAAAGTGCACATCCAACATTCTTATCTCAGGATTTAATTTCAATGTATTATTTTGCGTTGCAAAATGGTCACAGCTAAATGACCAGATCATCGTGTGTGATTCACACACATGGGTATGGATCAAATCTTGTTCTCTTCTGTCTAAACTTCCTCCTTTTCCTTCAGAGCCTGTGGTGCTGATTAATATGATTCCTCTAAGATTCGCCACCAGCTGACACATTTTAAAATTTGCATTTGTCTTTTAAATTGCTTTGGAATATTGTTTGGAAATTAAGTGCCGCCTTTCAAGATATTTTACTGTACTTAAAAAAATATGCAACTAGCTGGGTGCGGTACATGCCTGTAATTTCAGCTCGGGAGGCTGAGGCAGGAGGATCTCAAGTTCAAAGACAGCCTCAGCAATGGCAAAGTACTAAGCAACTCAGAGAGACCCTGTCTCTAAATACAAAATAGGGCTGGGGATGTGACTCAGTGGTTGAGTGCCCCTAAGTTCAATCCCCAGTATCCCCACAAAAATATGCATCTAAGCTTATTTTGTAATACCTTCCATACAATTAGCTAGCTGGTTCCAATCTAAGCTGCTCCTACCTGACCCAACACTTATGGCTTTTTCATTAAATAGGTGAGGATAACAGTAGTACCACATGTATCCAGAGGTGAACTGTGTTCTTAAGACAGTGACTAAAAACATTGCATAATAGAGATTATCCTCGCAAATCTTAGCTCACTCATGTGTCTACTGATATGTCATGTGTGTGTTTCTACTTCTATATCCAGCAATCTTAATTTGCACAGAAGTTTGAGAACCACTGAACTGGGCTCCTGTGGAAGGAACAAAAGGATGAAGCCCTGTGCGTTAGAGCCTCTTTGCTTTTGGAGATCTAGCAAATCCCTGGCTGCAGCTGAGTGGAGCATTCTAAAGCAATCCACCTTCCCTGGAGGGCTTACTGTATTTGCTTTCAGAATTGTGTCTTAATGCATTTTAATTTGTTTGTTGTTGTGAAGATTAAATCAAAGGAAAAGCCTCCTCTTCAGTGGGAGGCCAGCATCAAAGGCGTCATAATTGTCCACTCTGTTGAGATCTTCAAGTCACACTCACATTAATTACAGTAGCATATCCAATCTAAGACACCATGACTGTAAGATGGACTATTATTTTAAATATTACTAAGAAAGTTAAAAAAAACAATGCTGCTAATTAAAGTATAACAGGCTACCTCTGTGAGATGTATCTGGAATTAATAGATATTAAAGATAGGAAAAAATGCCTTAAACTTGAAGAAATGCAGTATTGGTTTTAATCTCAGCTTAGATGGCAGGTGTAGTTATCCCTGTTTTTCAGTAAACAAGAGTATGACATTGACCCCAGCCATAAGAATAGCATAAGCAGGACTGCTAGGTCTCTGAATTGGATTCTAGACCAACCCTGGACACCACCCTCAGATCTCCAGTAATCTCCTTCTGGCGAGGCAGCCTGCCCACAGTGACAACCAGGGCACACCCCCAGAGGATGTCCTCTCTGGGTTTCGCTTTTTTTCCCCACAACCTCCCACTCTGGCTGTGCCCTCCAGGCTCCTGCAAACTCCTCTCCACCTAGTTTCCCAGTTGCACTCCTGCATGGCTCCCCCATCACCCCACCCCAGCTGGAGACTGGAATGCATCTCCCACCTTCCTTGCCCTCACCCCCGACACTGATCCATCAACCTGAGCTGTGATTCTACCTGCTTCTCCCTGGATTCTAGAGCAGCCATCTAACTGTGGTGTCCCTCCTCTGACCATTTCCTCAAATTCACCCCCGAATAGTTCATTTTAAGACCCAATCTCTGATGAGATACTATTCTAAAATCCAAATTTTCCTTAGCATTTTCAGCTTAAAACTCTTTCATTCCAGCCTATAAGATCAGGAAGAGCCCTCCTGAGCCTAGCAAACCAGGCCTCCAGTGGGGGCTGACCCTCTCTATTTGCATCAGTTACTGCCTTCCATGTCCTCCATTAAATTTGTATGCACAACAGCTTATAAATTCCAGAATATTCCAACACCATCACTCAACTCTCTCCTTTCACTTATGCTGTTCCTTCTGTCTGCGATGCCCTTCCCCCAGCTAAGACTACCCACCTTCTGAGATTGGCTGAGAAATCTTTTCTGACCCAGGCATCTGACACATTGTTTTTTAACCACATGAATCTGAATGTATTACAATGATCTACTCTTCTGTCTAGTTCACGCGGTGGATTTTCATCACCCAGTAAAGGAGGCACTTGAACCATGGCTCATTCGCACCTGTGAGTGCCTAGCATGGAGCATGGTGTATAGAAGACAGTTAAGGCATATTTGTAGAAAGAAGAAAGTCAGTTTTACAGCTTGTTCCACTCCAAATCCTTCCCCAACTTAAACAGTGGGAGTTTTCTTCTGCTCTTCTGACTTAAACCCCCTACTGAAGCTCTTCATAGGGCTTCAGGCATGGACTTGGTTTCTGGCCCAGAAGTCTAGTTCTGCTGAGATTGTGGCTCTCTCTTGTCCTTGTCACTCACCTTTAATCCTTCTGGGGAATGAAGGCTGCCCTTGAACCCCAGTCCAGACAGGGTTATTGACTGATCTACAGCTTGTAGCCAACTGCCTACTGAAACCTCCCTCCCATCTGCCAGGTGCCACAGGGTTGCCTGGCCTCCAGTCTTTCCAGGTGTGCCCAGCATTAATTATATTGATATTTGTCATTTAATTTCAAATACTTTGGCAGAAAAAAATAACTGCTTTAAAATGTCAATGCAATTTTAATTTTTAACTTGTATATGTACTATACATATTTATTTAAATTTTGTTTTGAATATACATTTCATTTTGTAATTTTGTAGATCACTCAGAATAAGTTGAAACTGACGAGAAAGTGGAGCTTAGAAATAAAAAGGGATTAAAAAATAGAAAATCAATAATGAATGAAAATGCTCACATTCTTAAAAACTGAAAATAGTATTTCTGTTAAGCCTGACCCACATATAATCTGAAATGATATTGCAAATTCTTGATTTAATAGATTCAACACTTAATCACTGACCAAAACAATGAAAATTAGCAAGAACAATATTCTCGTCAAATGTACAACTTGAACTTGATAATTTGCTGGCTTTCAATCATAAAAAACTCGGGCTTTACAACTTTTATTTTGTAATTCTGAAGGGATATTGGTCCCCCTCAGAGACGAGGACATATTCTAATAATCTGTTAGACTTACAACACGGCAGTCTTTGGATGCATGGTATGCAGAGCCTCATTAGCCTCTATTCTAGATCCCACAAAACGAGACTGGCATTTCTGCCAAAGCAGGAAGCAGTGACAAATTTTATGGGTGGGAACCTGGCTTCCAAGTTCAAATTACAGCTTTGCTACTTACTAGCTGGATAACATCTGGGAGCCTCAGTTTCCACATCTGTGAAATGACATAGTAAAACCTGGCCCCTACTATATGCTCCATTTATGTATATTTTTTCTTATTCTATAACTACTTTTTATTCGTCCCATCTGCTTTTTACATCTCATTCAGACTAACCAAGTGGAACAGTGGTTTCCACTGTGCACTTCATTTATACAAAAATAACCTTGCTGTGCTCCTTGATATTAAGGCTGGAGAAAATCCACTCATTATGACTGGCTTTGCCACCCAGGACACCAAGAAGCTGCTCCTGGATTTCTCACTGTATCTTTCACCGGAGTAATGTGAGTGTGAATGTAATTCTGAGGAAATGGGAACAAGCCTACATTCCTGGCTTCTGGCAAAGCAAGAGATTCAGCACACTCAGCACATGGTTTTGCTATGTTGGCAATTTGCATTCTCCTTCCAGCTAAAATCCAGTTAAACAGTTAACTACTGGAGTTCCAACAGAAGGCTGGATTCCCTAGATCTTTCCCAAGGTAGAGCACGTATGAGATTAGCAGCACCAACACCAAAAGCACCAAAGTTGCCAAGGTGGCCCCAACTGGAAAGGATGGCGTCTTGATCAAACAGAACAATGAAGTGCTGTGAAATCCTTCCCGAATGCGTGGACTCCAGCCAGTCATTCCAAAATGCCGCTGCACCAGCAGGTGAGGCCCTCAAAGACAGGCCTGTTTGAATGCTCACTGGCTGCACAGCTCTGCCCCCTCCCACAGCTTCAGGGGCGCTACCATCTGCACAACAAATAAACTGAGGGAAACTACGGTCTCAGCCTGGTGTGTGGAAGAAGCCAGCTGCAAGATCACAAAATGGGACATAAGACTTGGTCTCGAGGTCTGGAACAGACACTTCTGAGTGAACAGGTATGCTCGACATCATTTTACTCGGTAAACTGGACTGTCCTAGGCAAGCCAGGATGTGTGGCCACTTCAGGCATGGGGAATCAAGTAGCCCTAGTAAGGATTTGGAGATCCGTGGCTAACTCTCTCCCCATTTCCCAGCTGTCTTTGGTAGGTGTTCTGCTCAGTGCAGACTAAGCAATGTGACCTGAGAGGTCAGTTGTGTGATGCTGGCTAAAGTGAGCTCGGGGGCAGCTTCCCCACATGGTCAATGGCACTACTCACACCTGCCCAGCCTGTTACACGAAGATGGTGGTAGGCTGTCAGCACACACAAGCATTATTCTCTCCTTCTCTCCAGGATACCTTGTTTGAGCCATGTGTGATGCTCCTAGGGGCTTATTACCTTGCATCATTATAGCTCAAATAAATATAAATAGAGCTTTGTGATCCTCAATGATTTCTTACTGATTTTGAGATCTTTATCTGTAAGTTGAAGAATCCTCCTGACCTCTGGAGTCCTTTCTGGCTCCACAATTCTTGACACAGACCCTGGGGAAAATGTGCAGTAGCTCATAGCAATGGCTCACCCTTATTCTCAGCACTTGGCTTGTATTTCCTCTTTCCATCCTTCCAGTGAGGTAGATGTCATTTAGTCGCATTTTGAAGATGGAGAAGCTGAGGCCAGAGAGGCTACGTTAATTTGCCTGGAATTAGACCATCCATGTCAAAATAAGATGGTTCCTTCTCTCAAGGACTTCAGGCTTGGTGATAATTTCAGTTTGATAATATTAAATGCTATCAGAAGACACTGAGTAATAGACAATGCTTCCATATGTGGCACTTACTACATATGCCATTCATGTAACATTAATTCATTTCATGCCCTCTACATTCCTAAGAAGTAGAAATTATTATTATCCTCTGTTTACCCACAAAGAAGTAGAGACATAGAGAGGTAAATGACTATCTAAGACCTCACAGCTAGTAAGAGATGACACTTGAATCCAGGCAGCCGGGCTCCAGAGTCTATCAACTACTATATTCTACCAGTGACACCTGGATGTTTTGTCACCATAGAAAAGGACAACAAACTGGGACAGGCATTACGGTGGGGATCCTGCGGAAGATGCCAAAGACTAGTTAGATTTTAAGCAAGTAGAACAGGAAAGGGCATTCTACCCTGAAGGAACAGCATGAACAGAGAGGTGAAGAAAACAGTTGTCAAAGAAACGCAGGTGAGGTGAGACAGGAGGGGATGAAAATTGGGAGAGTTTCTTGGAGATAATGAGCCTTGTTTACTTCTCTATTCAACGTTTCCATATGCCTGAAATTCTAAAAAGTCACACCTGGGGGCTGGGGTCGTGGCTCGGTGGTAGAGCACTTGTGTAGCACTGGTTCAATCCTCAGCACCACATTAAATAAACAAACAAATTAATTAATTAAAGTTAAAAAAAAAACTTTAAAAAAAAGTCACACCTGGGTAGGGGTCTTGCTGAAAGCAACCCAGATCTGCACGGACAGGTGTGCAGGGTCGGGTCCTGTAACATTGTGTAGCTCTGCTTTGCTCCTAGCCACCTGGGCAGGATCAACAGATGGGGATATGAGAAGGGGCAAGGAGCCCCTGGAGAGGGAATCAGAGCCCAGGGAGCCAGGGTGCACGGTTTGAAGTAGCTGACTATGATCTTTGGACCAGGCAGAAAATACAGTGTAGACAGGAAGCAGGGAAAACTGAATATGTTCAAGGGTTTAAGGTTAGAGGGTGAGCAGAGCATGGGTGTGGAAAAGCATGAAAGGTCAAAGACAGAAGGGAAGAGTCTGAGGCATGTGCCAGCATGAATCCAGGAGGAAAGCCCCAGGGAAAGGTCTGGTCTGCCACAGCAGGCACGTTGCCCAGGAGGACCAGAAACCAGGGGTCCAGCTGGCTCCTCAGCCTGGATGCTGCAGTTTCTGGAAACCCCAGTGGGAGACAATAAGAAAAGGGAGAGGTGACAGCCTCACCACCTAAGGAAGACAGAACTGGGCCCCTTGACCTCCTGGCCATGAGAGTGTACCTCCAAACAGGGAGGGTGAGTGGTGCAGAGCTTAAAATAAAGTTCAGAAAAAACAACAAATCAACAACAACCAGGTCTGAATCGCTGTTCTCATTAGTTCTATGATCTTGAAACCTCTCTTCAAGTTTTGTTTTTCCTTATTTACAAGAGACAGTGGGAAACAGAGGGGGTGACAACAGCCCGTCCTCCCCGGGGTTCCACAGGTGATCTATAAAGGATGGGTAGATTTTTGGTTAATATTTCAAATAATTAGAAATGAAGAAGGCTAGTATCTTTAGAGTCCAAAATTGGCACTGTGAGAGGAAGACAGGAAGTCAGAGACAGAAGGAAAAGAGTGAACGATGAGAGCCCATCCAGGGTCCCCCTCCAGGGTGTCAGGTAGTATTCGCGGTCTTCCTGAGATGTCAGTGAGAGCTGTGCCCAGTTTTTTCCCAGACACTTGGAACCACGAGAAAGGTTTGCATGGGGTCTGCCCTGGAGCAAGGCAGAAGGGAGTAAGCCAGCATTTCATTCCATTTCGGCTGGTTGGCCCTTCCCTAAAAGACAGGAAGAAACCCAACCTGGGTGCAATTCCTTCCTCTCTCTTGGCAATGTGTTTGCCATTTTCAGAAACAAAAATCTCTCCTTGAATAATTCATTATTCAAAGGAAACGCCAGCCCAGAGTGCTCCACTCCATTTATTCTGGCAGAAGAGCTCCTCTTGGGCCGTGTCTATGTGTTGCTGAAAGGGATCCACATGAGAAATCGCTTTTTAAAACGTCGATATCCGAGAAGGCAAGCGGAGAGTTTAAAAGGGCCATAATTCATAAATCAATGACGCGGCACTCCTGAGGAAGAGGTCTGCATTGACTGGTCAACAATTCCATTTGCAGCAAGCTCCAACAGCTGCGTCTCCCCGCATCAGCGGGATCCGGCGACTGCCTCCCGACAAGGAGGCCAGGTACTCAGGATGATCAGAAGCCTATTCTTTGGATGTCAGGCACGGGGATGTGGGATGGCTGCAGACTGCATCTAACTCTATTAGTTTTTGTAAGCGTCCCAACAACCAGAACCAACCCCAAATAAGCAAAAAGCAATCAAACACTCGTGACTCCTAATCCTCTTTGCCGGGCTTTTCAGAAAGACTGTAGACCAGTTAGCAGGAGACCTGTCCCTGTCCTTGATAGGCACCAGCTCAGATTTTCGCTGAACCCAGATCCCACTGCCAAATGTATCTGCAGGGACATCTGAACAATTGCTGCTGCCGTTGATGGTTGCCAGTGGCCTCAATCAAAGCCCAGTGTTTGGCCTTGATCGTGGCTGTAGAAACGGAGCCCACACCTGGAACTGGCTGGGAGACTGCCACCACCATGTGAGCACACAGATCTCAAAGTGAGAGCATCAGTGAGAAAATCTGTAAGTCAAGGCTGCCGCTCTCTGACACGAACTTCAGGGAAAACAACCGGACGCTCGTCCGTTAATTCTTGTTGCAGAGATACATGAAGTAGGATGCGGGTCTGCTCTCTGGGTTTCCAAAGAGGGAGGCTTTGAGGAAGTCTCAATATAATTTCTTCTTCCCTGCTTCCCTCCCCATGAACTATCTGACTGAACACCACACACTGTAGCAGCAGAAGAAAAAGAAAAAAGCAAGGAAGAACAGCAGCCCTGGGAACAGACCAAGGACCAGGGAGTTCAGAGTTCTGTTCTCACCATTCACCCAAATTCAGCCAATGGAAAGCGTCCTTCGCAGCTTCTCATGGTCAGCAGAGAGCTTTCCAGCACATCCTGTTGATTGGATACCACCTTCTGTGCCCTGTTTAAATCTATTCTGGAGCCAGGAAGGGCAAAGAAATTAGAGCACCTGCCTTTTATCAATGATTATGACAGGATGGGCATGTTTACAATAAGCATTTCATTGTTTGATTCCAAAACCAAGCTTTAGAGGAGAAACTACTCTTAACCCCATTTTACAAGTAAAAAAACCCAGGCACAGAGAGGTTAAGTAAATTGTGCAAGGTCACACAGATAATGAATGGCAGAAATGAGACATGAACTCAAAACAGTGTGACACCAGCAGCCACCATGTGTCAGAGCTGAATAGAGGTGAAGGTGTAAGAGGGGTCAGTTTCCTTAGCTTCGTACTGAGAGACTTATGGCAAGTGACTAGTGAGAATAACTTAATATTTAATGAGCACTTACTATGTGTCAACTAAGCACCTGCAGACATGGGATTATTTACAGTACCCTATGGATTCAACATCATCCTGCTCAAATATTTGGTGGATAAAAAACTGGAGATCCAGAGAGGTCTCATAGTTCATCCATCCTAGAGCCAGGGATCTTGTCCACACAGCCAATCAGCCTGAGCTCTCAACCACTGTGTTCTTCTGCAGCAGCAGCTGACAGTGAGCATGAGGGCTTCAGCAACCCGTCAATCAGCACAGGCAGACAGGACCACATTAACCCACATCTAGAAAAGGCCGTTGCCAAGGAAAGTGCAACCACTTTGCACAGTTACCCATACAGATTGTAGGGTCAAAGAAGCTATCAGGATTTCATTTAGCAAGGGCCAAGTCAGGCATCCACTTAGTTACTCAGAATCAATCAACTGACCCCATGCTTCAATAAAGAAATAAAGGAGAAGATAGGGTAGGGAGGGGGAAAATGGGGAATTACAGAAATACAGTGTAATGCTGATCCTACTGGCTCTTGGGATACCTGACATTAGAAGGGAGTCCTGTGGGGAGCAGGGCTTGGCTAACAGCCTGCTCCCTGGTCCACGGGAGAGCTCTGCACTGGGACCTCGCATCCCCACTGAAAGCCAGAGAGCTGGATTTCAGAACTCCTGGGACTTCCCATCTCTCATGTTGTTCCTCTCAGAGGACCTCAATCTTTTGGTAGTAGCACATCCCTTTCTCTCTGTTTGGAAAGTCAAATATCTAAAAAGGACATAAAGAAAGTGATGAGCTGGAGTGAGGGGGTCAGCACAGTGGAGGCCACTCTCCCTTCTCCTCAAGCCCCAGGACAGTGAGTAGCCCTCTATAAACCAGTTCAGAAAACTCTCCAATAAACCCTCCCTCTGCCACCAGGACAACTGACCAGAGACTACCAACGTAGATGTGTGGGGGTTGAGGGGCTGGAGCAGACCTTTTCAAAGGTCTGGGGACACTGGCCTGGCCTCTCTGAGCAGCCTCCAAGCCTTTTCAGAGGTCTTGAATCGGCAACAGGCCTCAGATCTCTAAGAGCTGTACTGCCACATCCCCCACCCCACCACCACCACCACCATCATCAGGACCACAGAATTATGCTCTCGGCTGCTTGGTTGGAGAATCCACACCCTTGACAACTTCCAGGGAAGATTCAGAAAGTGATACAAAATATATTCCCCAATCAGTTTCCCAGAGCTTACTGTTTCCCTCTCCAGATGCCCTCCATGTCTTCAGAAGATGAAAAAGGGACAGAAAAAAGTGGAGGGTTACCCGAGGTTGCAAGGACAATGGCCAGGGCCTGTGCAATCCTGAAGGGCCCTGGGCTGCACTGGAGGCCCTGATAGAGTGGCCATTTCCCGCAGCACCACTTCCTGCCATTGTCCTCCCCTGGAACAAAAACGTTTGAGTGAGCAGCCCCTCAGTCACATAGGTTATTTGAATAGATACATTCTACAAGCCTTGAAAATCCGCTCCATGGTCTGATAACAAAGCTAAAAATACTGCAGGCTCTATTAGTGGATTTGAGAATCCACATCAGACATTGGAACACACGTGTGTGTTTTTTCAGCAAATCCTGCAAGTTTTTCCACATGCTGCCCCCTCCACCCGTGTCCACATTCTCTGTCCTCCTGAATCTTGGCTTAAACCATGGTTTTCATACAACACCAGATTTATTTCTTCAATGTCCCTCATTCAACAGCACATCAAATCTCAAAGCTGAAGGATGATCTCATTTATGTGTATGTCCCTTTATCCCTCCCTCCCATCCAAGTCCCATGAAACACCTGGTTAGGAAACAATCTGACCAGCCCCACTGCCCACAGCTGACTCACCCTCCAGGCCCCCTGCAGACCCACCCCTGCTCTGTGGCCAACTGTGCCCAGTGCTGAAGACTGGCCGGGGGTCTCCAGCTGCTCTTCTCACTCAGGTTCTCTCTCCCTCTCTGTCTGATGTTATATTTCATTCCACTCATCTTTCTATGCATTCTTCAAACCCATCCCCAAACCCATTTAGGTCTGCTCACTGAGCCTTGCCTGGAAACGCATTTTGGCTAAGCTTTTAAGTCTGAGCTCTATTAGTGAATTTGAGAATCCAAATCAGACATTGGAACACACATTGATCTCAAGTTCACGTTGGGAGGCTCGGTGGTCCCTCAGGGCTACAACTGCAGGCAGGCTCCTCCCAGTCTAGGGGACAGCATGTCACTTTGACATGGGCCAGTGCAAATGTTCCTAAACCTGCCAGTGATAGATAAGATTCATGCCAGACCGTTGTCCATGTGCAGATTCCCAAACCCATGGCTCATGTCTCTGGTGGAAACACCTGGGGATTCTGGACCTTAACCAAAGCCTCAGGTGACTCACTAGGCAAGTTTGAGAAACAGTAACTTCATGGATAACAGTAGATTCTGGAACTAGACAGCTGGGTTTGAATCCCAACTGCACTCTCACCGTGTGACTTCATGCAGGTTACTCACACTGTCTAAGCCCTCCATTTCCACCTCTAAAACAAGGCTGATCATGGCGGCTCCCTGTCTGGGTTGTTAGAGGATTAGGTGGCCTAGAAGGTGCATAAAGCACTCAGGCCCATTCTCCCCTGGTGAACCCCCAGGAGTTTTATTTGTTGCTATTCTTTGACAATGAACTTGGACCCTGGCCACGCCTCTCCCACCTCTGACATGTCTTGTCACTGAGCCTCCAGTGCTGAAGCCGGCCCCATTCCCAGGAGTGGAGCCTGGAGGCTGGTCCGCCTCATCTCATTGCAGTGGATTAGGCAGTGTGCAGATGGAACCTAAAGATAAAATGGCTGAAAGCAGATCCTAGGAGCAGCCAGAAAGAGATGGAGTAGGCGGGTACAGAAACGGAAGTTGGGGTAGAGAATACAAACTTCATTGATGTCACAGTTTTCTTGGAACCCCACAAGTGAGGCGGTTAAACAGCAACTGTCACTTGAACTGTCTCTTCACTGTAACTCCTCCAGAAACTTGGGACACGTTCTTCTGGGTGGCCAGGCCAAGGATACACAGTGATGCTGGAGAGACAAGCTGGAAAGCCCAGACTCCCTGGAACCCAGGGTGCAAGGACCACAGTGCACAGTAAGTCACTGGAAAACTGCAATTGATGTTCCTGCTACATTGTTCATTTCACACAAAGATCCCAGCACAAGTCTACAGAAGGCACAGGCCCCTGGAAACAAGGGGACATCTACTCACTCCTCGATGGCCCAGCAAGGCCAGGAGACTCCACCCTTAGGCAGTACCAAGGCAGCTTGGCTGTACCTATTGCCACAGCAGAGCCCTAGAAGGTACTGGTCACTACAACAGGTAAGTGACAGATTGAAGGCCACTTTCCCGACCCTTTGTCTCCATTTCACTTCAACAGACAGCATAGGCTGCCTCCCAGCTATCCAGGAATACACAGGAGGCTGCTTCCTGGTAGAAGCATGTAACATCTCTACTTTCTGGGCCTAGACTGATGGGTCTCTAGGCCACCAGAGATCCCCTGAACCAGGTACCATTTCTTAATGCCACTGACTCTGAGAGGAGTTGTCACTATGAATTTGCAAAACAAAAGCAAACATTACCAGCAATGTCCAAGAGATACTAAGACCAACAGGTTATTTCTCAGCAAGGTCCCACAGGAGCACCCTGACATAGAAGCTCCCAGCCTACCAGTGTTCACAACCTGGGCCAGTCACACGCCACCCTTGCTTTCACGGTGTATGCTTACTGTTTTCTTCTTTCTTAAGTCACTTTAAAAGAAATACAATTTTAAAAGAAATACAATACTACTCAGGAAAACCAGTATTGCTGGCCATAAATAATTATTTAATACAATGAAAACAAATACTATTATTTTAAGGCCCTCTGCCTTTGTTTTAAAAAGGAGATAAACAAGTATTAAAAAGAAATTAATGGGGGCTGGGAATGTAGCTCAGCGGTAGAGTGCTTGCCTAGAATGCATGAGGCCCTGGGTTCCATCCCCAGCACCACACACACACAAAAACAAAATTGAACTTTGCCAGGTGCGGTGGCACACACCTGTAATACCAGTGGCTTGGGAGCCTGAGGCAGGAGGATGATGAGTTCAAAGCCAGACTCAGCAAAAGTGAGGCACTAAGCAACTCAGTGAGACCCTGTCTAAATAAAACACTAAATAGGGCTGGGGATGTGGCTCAGTGGTTAAGTACCCCTGAGTTCAATCCCAGGTTCCAAAAAAATAATAATGACACTGAATCCCAAAACTGAGAGTTTCTCCTTGATATAAGGCTTGAAAGAAAATTGAAGGAAAAGAAGGAGAAATAACTTTATTTCTGAGTTATAACTAAGTGCAGTACAATATTCTGATCCTTAAGCACACAGTTCACTGAGGTTGGCAAATGAATACAGTTGTGTAACCGATACTTCAATAAAGACATCATCACTATCCAAAAAGTTCTCTCCTGTCCCTTCCAGCCTAGGACCCTCCTCCCATAATCAAAGGCAACTACCATTTTGATTTCTATCTCCCAAAGATTAGGGTTTTTTTTTTCCTGCCTCACATTATTGACTTAGGGAGTTTTCATTGCTAAATCAAAGTTCTGCTCATGTTACACTTTTGTAAGTGTATGAAATTCTTTGTAATGAAAGATCTTTTTTTAAAGGTCAGGGCATGCCTTGTCCACATTTTACCTAAAATCTTTTCCAGCCCCTCCAGTGGAATGAGAATCTACAATCTGGAGCACCTTGAACTAATGAAATGGAAAGACATCAAATTAGAAAGACCACAAATTCCAAAAAAGCATTGATTATAGCAGTGATTTGCCAAATTTTCATCCCTAAATTATAATTAATATGATTATAATTTAATCTCCCTGAAAGGAAATCTTCTAGATTCACAGTCCTTTGTAACTGGCCCAATTCTCCCCTCTTTGGTAGGTTCAGGGCCATACCTCATCCACACAAGTCCCTCCTCCTACCAGGTTGCTCTTCACAGGGCTGTTTCCGTAGGAACTATTCTCCTATCTCCAACCCTACCATGGTCCTTCCTTGGGATCCTACACAAAGGTCAATGTCTTCTCTTCTTTCAAGTTTATCTTCATCAAATTTATTTCATATATTTGTACTTGACCTTCCTTGCCATGTGCAGTTACTTTTCTTTTAATATGAGCTTACTTTATCTCTTCAACTAAACCCTGGGCTCCTTGAAAACAAACAATGAATGACCCTGATGGAGGTAGAATTAATTGGAACAGAATTTAGTCTCCAAGCTAGCCAGGAGCACAGGTTTCCTTGGCCCTTTAGATGTGGAGATGTTCAATAGTCCACCCCGTTCTCTGGTCACATGACACTGACATAAAGACAATGGAGATACAGTGGTAGTGGTGGGTGAATGTGTCTGTGACCAGAATGAAATGAAAACAACCTGTGGGTTGGAGCCTACCAAGGTTCAAAGTCACAGCCTTGAAGATAAAGACAGAAATGAGTGAAGGCAGCAGGAGTATCTTCTGCAAATGCCTTTTATATGCAGATCTGTGACTTTGCTGCCAGATCCCTGGGCCCACCACTAGAAACTGAGACTCAGAGGGTCTGGAATAGGGTTCAAGAGTTTGCACATTCCCTAGGCCCTGGAAGATGCTACTGCTGGTGGTCCACACCAAGGGAAAAGCCACCTGTGACCAGAAAACAAGGTGGACTATTGAACATCCCCACATATAAAAGGCCAAGGAACACTGCATTCCGGCTAATATGAAGCCTAGCCTGTGTTCTAGTTAATTCTACCTCTGACACTGGAGGTGGTGTTAAACAATAAGAAAACTACCTCCATACAACCGAAGGCGAACATGAAGAAGAAACTGCAGACAGGATTAGATTTCCAGGCTGAGGATATAGCTCAGTTGGTAGAGTGCCCTGGGTTCAATCCCCAGCACCGCCAAAAAAAAAAAAAAAAAAGAGAGAGAGAGAGAATTACATTCCCAATGAGGGAAGAGTTGAATGCAGCAAAAGAAACCACAGTTCCTGAACCTAGTCTTATTTTCCTTCCCCAGCGGCATTTCTGTTCCTGGAAGGAGAACCACCAGCAAGGTGAACCTCACGGTGCAGCTTGGGAGGGTAGGGATGTACGTGTGCGCAAAGGCAGAATGATTTTTTTTTTATTTTTAAATAAAAAGACTGACCACAGGACAGCAAACAGCAAGGCAATGCCAACAGCACTGGCCCTCTCACCGCAGCTAATGAAAACCCTGAGTATTTGTCCTCGGCAACCAGGGAACAAAGGGGGTTTTGAGCAGGCTGTGTGCAAAGGAGGTGGAAGTCATTCCAGCACTTACAGCTTCAATTGAAAATAAACAAACAGCCCTAGCCTCCCAAGGACCCAGGCTGCCAAGCACCAGCCTGCGCGCACGCCGGCCCAGGGGCCAGCACATGGCTATTTATACTTGTAATCCAATTTGGATGGGGAAGGCGCACGAAAATAAATTGATTATCTTGAAATTGTAAGAGCAAAATTCGCGGAGACAAAAAGTAATGAAATAATAAAGAGGAAGTACCTGAGGAGGTCGACAGAGGGGATGTTTCTCATGAACTGTTTCTAACCCAGTTTGCTCTCTGGATTCAGACAAGGAGGAAACCGTGGCTAACAAACTGGCAGACGCCATATGCCAACTTGTGGGGAGAGGGGTGTGTGTGTGTGTGTGTGTGTGTGTGTGTGTGTAAGTAATCAATCAACCAAAAACACACATCCAGAGACTATATATCACAGAGAGTTGATTATCTCAACTCAGTTGATAGCTTGTGAGAAAGAAAAGTGGACACTTATAAAAAACAACCATCTTCCCCCAATCTAAGGGTCAAACAAAAGCACACATTATCCTGAAAAACACTGGCTTTCTATCTTAAATCTTGCTCAAACCCTGTTCCCTGGAGGCTGGATTCAACTGTGTCTTTCCAGCCAGCATTTAGTAAATACGCAGGACGTACCACAGGCTGGAGATGTTCAGTCTGGACTAGTCATGCCGGTCCTGGAATGGGGACTGTGAGCCCATCTGAAAGATATGGAAACTGAGGGTCCTAATCCAACAACACACTGATGTCAAATTGGGTCTCGGGATTTGAACTTAAGTCCGTCTGGGGTTTGTGTCGTTAAACCACACCACCTCCAGGAAGGAATCTAAATACAGCCTCTGAAATCAGCGAACATCCCCAGGAAGTGGGCAGCTAAGCCTGTAAGTTCGTACTGGGCCAGAGTTAGAAGGATGTGGGCAAAAGGACAGCAAGAGGAGGCTTGGTGAGGTTGTGGTGGCTTAGTCTAGAAAGCCAGCTCAAGAGAGTCTAAAAGGCACATATAAGGAGATATGTCCCCCACTCCATCAACTGCCCATTTGGAGGCTGCCCCTTGTCACTCGATTTATCTCTGTGGGTACATTATGCAACATTCAAGAATTCTGATAAAACATAACCAAAGATTAGGCTCACATCTCATTTCCATTTATTACCTACTGATTCTGAGAAAGGATGTCAATGACCTAGAGTTTAAAATATTTTTAATATTTCTCAAAACGTGAGGGAACATATATATTTCACTGAGCCAAGAGAACAACCAAATGATCAAGTCTAATCACTTTGATATCATGTCATTGTGGAGGCTGTGTGTTAGCTGCGGGCGATGAGCAGCCCTGGGTCTGAGTCTTTAGTGAATAGAAAATAGCAACCAGGTTGTCGTGAAGAAGTGCAATTTATTTCCATGGTGGGGAAGAGGGAAAAGAGGTAAGGAAAAACTGGGTACAGTTGCTTAAGAAAAATGTGGCTAAAGACAGACTCCCAGGGATAGGATGGGATACAGGATTCAGGGAGAGTCACTGGATTTCAAAATTAAGGGATTCTTCTTCAGGAGTCTGACATAAGACATGTATAGTGTTTCAGGGGCACCAGCAATTTCTGCAAACATGGTCCAGAATTTTCCTGCCTCCACTCCACTGAGTGGAGTCCTCTGCAGCTCAGCAGTGTCAACTGGAATGAACAGGCTGAAAAGTGGAAAGAAGAGCATTTTATGGATCCTTTGTAAAAATGGAGACATATTATTCCTGGAAAGAAGGAAAGAAAGCAAATGTGTGACCACTGCAAGAGGAGGCCATGTGCCACTTGTCGTGAGGAAGAACTGCTGCTCAGCCCCAGCAGACCAGATGATGGAATCAGATGACCCCAGGGACCCCCAGGAAAGACTTTGATGAGATGTGACACCCCCCACAGCAACTGAACACCCTTGAAGTCAACCCTATGGAAGTTTGGGGAGCCCCTTTGTCTACCACTAGTGCCCAGGGAGAGCAAATCAAAGGGACTGTTTGAGAGCCTCTGAGTTGTCCCCTTCTTGCCTGAAGCCCACCCACCATTCATGTTCTGGATCATTCCCCTGCCCAAGAAGCTCCAATCTTTTTGCCAAGACCTCAGATCAGATTCTGCTCAAGCCTGAGAACTAACTACCAGTTTACAGAAATACAGCAACAGAGGAACAGGTTAAAAGATACCTTGAGAATGCAATCAACAAACTCCAAACTGTCTTTAAAGGACAAATGACTAGTGTCTTCAACCAAAAAAAAAAAAAGGCAAAAATGAAAGGAGAAGTAGAAAACTATGAATGAAGTGAGATTTAAAAACCATCAACCAGGGCTGGAGTTGTGGCTTAGTGGTAGAGCACTTGCCCAGCATGTATGAGGCATCAGTTTCCATTCTCAGCACTACATATAAATAAAATAAAGATCCGTCAACAACTAAAATATATATACATATAAAAACCATCAACCAAATATTATACATAGACTTTATTTGAATCATCTTCAAATATATCAGGTGGTAAAAGTTTTTAAGACAATTAGAAAAATTTAAACACTGATTAGATATTTGGTGATTTAAAGAAAGTCATGCTTTAAAAATGTGATAATGGCATTGAGACTATATAAATTGTTTTAAAAGTGCCCCTATCTTTTGAGATTGATACCTATATATTTTTACATGCAATGTGTGATATCATTGTGCAAGCTTTATTTAAAATAATCCAATCTGGCCAGGTGAGGTAGTACATGCCTTTAATCCCAACGGTTCAGGAGGATCACAAGGTGGAAGCCAGTATGAGCAATTTAGTGAGGCCCTATAGAACACAGCAAGACCCTGTCTCAAAATAAAAAATAAAAAGGGATGTGGCTCAGTAGTTAAGTCTCCCTGGGTTCAATCCCTCGTACCAAAAAAAAGAAAAAAAATCCAATCTGGGGAACTGATGGAGAAGGGTAGACATAAAACAACGATTGGCCATGAATTGATAAACACTGAACCTGGCAGGGGTGGATTTATTATAATATTCTATTTTTGTGTATGTCTAAAAATTTTCCATAGTAAAAATATTAAAGATGATGATTTTGAATTTTGAGACAAAGACAAGAAACAGTAGTTATGACATAATCCTATTCAAAATAAATCAAATTAAATATGCATGAATTAATTTATATTATTAACATATATATATGTGTGAATGGGCAGAGACAAATTTATAGTTTATAAGCATAAGGAATCTTCTGGAAGCATTTATAGAAGTTCTATTTATGATGGGGTTACATCCCAAAAAGCCTTCACGAAGGGAAAATACTGTAATACCACCCAGCACACCATAGAGTACCAGTTATTTCATTTCCAGGTGGCTTCCTAGAAGCTGTGGTCACTGCCACTGCCCAGCACCACAGGAGAGGATTAGAGAATTGTAATGCTTTTTGCTAGCCTGGGAATTTGCTAGATGCAAAATTAAATTAAAACTATAGTTTCTACCAAATGTATATCACTACTGCACCATCATAAAGTTGAAAAATTGTAAGTCAGGGACTGCCTATATACCGAACCTTTAACTATCAGTCCTGTTTTCTGGGGAAGGACGGAGCTAAAGGGAGATTTTTTCTTTTCTTTTCTTAAAATTATACACTTCTGCACTGTTTAAATTTCTTTTACCAAGCATATCTTTTTCTCAAGTCATAAATGGAACATGGAAACAGATGTGGTGACTCCCTGGAGTCCCTGTACCACCAACACCACACACACACACACACACACACACACACACACACACACCTTGGCTCTCAAGGGCTCTGCAGCTCGGGTCACAGGCCTCTCCTGGCACACAGATGTGCCTTGGTGGGACTCCTCCTTGCCCTCACCAATCAACCCTTCTCCTCTGCTGATGCAATCTTGCACACCGTCCCCCTCCCCTCCAGGCTGACTTCCTGAACAGTCTCCATGCATGAAGGCCTTCCTTCTGGTGCAAGTTGGCTGGGACCTGACAATGCTCTACCATGGTGTCTGAATGACCTCCACGGTGTCCAGGCAGCTCATACATGGTTAGACATGCTGGTTGCTCAATAAAGTTCCAAGTTACTTACTTAATCTTTCTGAGCCTTTTTGTTAATCTTTCCCTTTTTGTTAAGTGTGGATGTCAGATCCCTACCTCCCTGGATTGCCTTGTGCCATAATCAAAGACAAGTAGGTAAATTTCCTATACCTATTTCAAAGGTTCTGTCAGATGTACACAAAATAGGGCCTCTGAGACTTGCAATTGTAAATTTTAAGAGAATAAGAAGGGGACCTGAAAATCCACTTGGATCCATATACTTGGAAGAACACTGTGCCCAAGACGGCCCATTCATTTAAATATTAATTGCAGAAAATAATATACTGGGGTCAGGGGGAGGAGCTCTGAAGGTCACACTTTGAATTCCCACTAGGTGGCAGTATTGTTTTCTTGCCTTTATGCAAATAGAGGGGAGGGCCATCTGTAGGGCTAAATAAAACATCTTTCTGAAATGGATGATAGGAAAGAGGAAATTTCCATATTAATTTCCCCATAAGGTAGAATAGAGGTTAGCCTGAGGAAATATACCTGCCTTAATAAGAACATCCTCTAGTACGCATGATGAGATCCCATTGAGGATGCCTCTGTAGGGCATGGATAGGAATGTTGGCTAGAACAGTCTTGGGTGGGTGGAGGGAATGTTGAGGGGAAGTGGGAGCTCCATCTCAAAGAGGGAATACCAGCCCCCACTGAGAACTTCCTAGAAGTCCAAACCATGACTCAGCCTTCCACATCTGAAAAGCAACATCCCCATGACCAGTGGAAATGGTAGTCTCCCGGGCAGGGACTCCTAAAGCACAGACTCCATGAACCTGAGGCCAGGCACATCCTCCTGGGAGGTCAGTCTAGAGAAGCAGGGCTGGAAGACAAAAGCCTCAGGTTCCCTTCTTAAAATAAGACTGGCCCACTACTCAAAACCCCTCTCTGGCTCCCACTACCTTGGCACCAAGTCTGAATTTTTCTACCTGGTGGCAACGTCTTCAGCAACTGGTGTAAACTGCACCTGCCAACCAGAGATTTCAGAGAACAATGAGTAACTCTTTTCTGCCACCCTCCTGCTCTCCCTGTACTCCCAGTAAGGAATGTGAAGCCCAAGAGTTAAACTTACTTGCTGCTTCCAAACCTACCCTCCATTTTCTCTGTACATGGTGTCAACTACACTGTATTCCTGCTTTAAAAAAAAAGCCAGGTGCAGTGGCACACACTTGGCACATGCTTGTAATCCCAAGTGGCTTGGGAGGCTGAGGCAGGAGGATCACAAGTTCAAAGCCAGCCTCAGCAATTTAGTGAGGCCCTAAGCAACTGAGCGAGACCCTGTCTCTAAATAAACTATTAAAAAGGGCTGAGGATGTGGCTCAGTAGTTAAGCACCCCTGGAGTCAATCCCCAGTACCAAAAATAAATACATAAATACATATATACATACATACATATATATTTATTTATTTATTTTTAATAATATTAAATAAATAAATTTTTTATTTTTGCTACCATCTTTTCTCTCCAAGATCAATAGAAATACTGCAAAATCAGGTTCTGGGGGGAGAAAGGTGGCACCCAGATTAGGAGAGTGGGGCTCTGGAGTCAGAATGGGTTCAAATTCTGACCCTAGACTGAGCTGTATGACCTCTCTGACCCTCAGTTTACCCACCTGTAAAAAAAGAAACTACCTGTGAAGATTGGATATCAAGCAAGCAGGGCACTAGAAGTGGGCCTGGCATGTAACAGGAACATACGTGGTCCTGTGTTCCAGTCCCAGTTCTGTTGTTCAGGGATCTGGGAAGTCGCATTACCTCTAGGGCTTCATTTTATTCATTGACAACATCGAGGAGTGAAGGGATACAGTGTCGTCTGAGGTCCACTGCAGCTCTGAAAGTCTATGCTTCTCTACAACATTTCTGTCACATTTTCCCACAGGACCTAGCCGTCTATGAGGATGAGGGGAGAGGAATCCAGTACTGACTCTGCCTAAAACCAGCTTCTGCCAACACCCACCTCAAATTTTATCTTCTCAGCAAGGTTTGCTCTGACACTCCCTCCCACTTCAGCTATGTTAAGTCCTAGTATTTTACATTCTGACAACACTTTATACTTTGCTTTATAATACATGTCCCCATTGTCAACTGAGTTATTAATTGTGGATTATAATCCCCATTGTGCAGATGAGCAAACTGAGGATCTAGGAGCTTTCACTCTTCCAAGAGCCACACGGTCATAGATCCTGCAGGATCTTTATTCTGTATCCTCATACAGCTTAGTATTGAACATTGATATATAAAAAAGGATATTAGTGCTATTTATGTGAGTTATGAATCATAAGAAGAATAATTCAAAGGAACTAGACACCCAAACTAAAACTTTAGTTGTGGCATTGAAAGTCCAGTATGCTCTCTAATGATACCCTCCTACCTGTCCCTGCCCCGAGAGAGCACTTACCCTGCATCTGTGTTTACTATTCTCTCAACAATTTTCTCTTCTTCACTTTGGATTGAAGTGGAATATACTCACAGAAAAGTGTGTCAAATAATGGCACCTGTGCCCTGCACTATGATAAAGAAAGGGAGCATGCAGCCGCAGGACCCGTGGCACTCTTGCCAGTCCAGAGACCCTGCATTCCTCTCACCAGGCCACACTGCTTCTAAAGGCTCCTGTGTTCTATTTAGTGTAATGAGAATGTTCATGTCAAGGCTGGGGTCTTTCCTTAGGCACGATAGATAGATTGGAAGGGAGGTTGGCATTCTGGGCTCTTTGGAGGAGTTTGCTTGGAGAATTCCAGCAAATAGAAAAGATCCAGAACCATCTATGACAAAAGACCAAGGCAGGCCTCTTCTAGCCGTTTGCTCCAAGGGCTTCTTCAAACAGAATCTCTGTAATGGGGGGAGGGACTAGAGGAGCAAGAGGCAGAACAGTATCATTCAAAACTCACGTGTGGCTTTGATTAGATCAACTGAATTAATATTTTTCACAGGCAGGTCTTGATTAAAAGCAAAGTAAGTTTGCAAGCAGACCACCTACTGAAAAATACTAAGTTTAAGATCAAAGTCCTTTGAGGAAAAGCCTGCAGGACTCTGTGAGTGAGAGTCTGCACTGGGTCCTTAATGAGGACACCCTAAGGAAGTCTTCCTTCCTTTAATCTGCACATTTCTGGTTACTTGTTCCCGTCAGTGGGAAATGGTGGTTTCAGTACCTCTCGGGTCAGGGAGCACATACTGAGCACCAGTGCTGAAACTCAGAGGGGAATCAGATAATGATGTCTGATCCCTGACCCCACAAAAAATGCCAAAGGAGTGGCTCAAGAAGTAAGGAGAGTTTAAGCAGGTCTCCCTCCAATGGTCTCTTCTCAGAAGCTTCACTATTCAGGCCCATGTTATGCATGGAATTCACTGCCTAATTAATTATCCTGGAGACTGAACAATAAATCCATAAAGCCAGGGGTAAATAAATCCAGGGAGAACTAGTCCAGCATGGCCAGACACTTCAAATCCTTCCATGTGCATCCACTCTCAGTGGTTCAACTCAACATTCTCCTGAGCCCATGAGGAACCAGAGGCTGAAGAAGATGAAAAGCTCTGGGTCCCTTGAAACTTAGGAGGGATAAGAAATGTCCTTCAATGATCCCATGAAGCACCAGGGAAGCCTTCCTGTCTCCATGGTAACTTCCAAAGGCTTCACTTCTTTGGAACCCAGTGTCCTAAAAGGAATGCTTGATGTCCCTGAGCAGTGCTCTCTTAGTGGCCACGGGGAGAGTTTCTCCTGTCTCACTGGGAAAAATGGACATCTACTTCAAGAGTGTGAGCCACTACAACCCTGGGCCCAGCTTGCCTGGCCCTTCCAATTTGAAGATGATGCTACCCCTGTCACAAACACTTAAGTTCCCGTGTGCCCTTCACACTACATAGACTGATCTTTGGTTTACCTTATTGTCCTCACATCTCTCTTTTAATTCTGGAGAACACTCTATACTTATGTAGTGATTTTTCACTTCCAAACTACCAGCTAAGGAACCACACATAGCACACAGCCCACAGATCATATCTGTCCCTGATTCATACATTCGTAATGTAGTCATGTGTTGCACTTAACGATGGTGATATATTCTGAGAAATGTGTAGTTAGGTGATTTCATCATTGTGCAAACATCATAGAGTGTGCTTACACAAACTAAGTCAGCTATGATGTCACTTTGCAATATAATCTTATGGGACTGCTGTCATAAATGGGGTCTGTCTTTGATCAAAGCATCATTATGTGGCACATGACCATGTTAGTAATTTTGCATGGTATAGCTAATCACCATGAGGAGAACAAGGACTCCTTGTATCAAAGGGATGAATTCACCCTTCCTTGGTCCCCAAAAGGATCTGGAGCCTGAGTCTTTCTAAAATGCATGGGTATGTGCTCATCCAGGGAGGAGCCCATAGTGGACGAGTACAGCAGGCCAACCTTGACCACACTCCCCTGCGGCTTCCCTTCATGGAACCAATCTGAATTCAGCTGGAGAGGGGAGGACAAGAGTGGAGCCTGGGCTCTGGACCTCAGCAGATGATATGCCCCTTGGTGACTTGTAAAACCCTGCAGTTGCTTTTCTGCAACTTCCTGGCTCACTTTGGCAGGAGTTTGAGCAAAGGCAAATATGTGACTAATGAGTGCCAGCAACCCCCAACCTCAGAGGAAAAGGAGAACAAGACAAGGGAGAAGCCCACACAGCACCAGGGAAAGGATTAGGACCTAGAAGAGTTGGGTTGAGCATCAAGTATTGGCCTCAACACAGCTGGCAGGATACAGAGGGGCCAACAACTGGATTAGCAGTGCTAATCCCGTTTTCCCCAGGGAGATGAGGTAAGCAAGCTTTGAGGTCAGACTGACTTGAAGTTAAAAGAAGCTCTATCCCTCAGTGGCTAGGGCCACAGACCCTCTGTTTTTCTTTCTTGAGTCTCCCTTTCCTCCTAGGAAAGAAGTGCAGACCAGATGAGATAACATCCATGCTGCGCCTGGCACAAACAGCGTAGACAGTACATGACAGTGCCCTTCTGCTTTCTACATCCATTGCTAACTTTTGATTTAACTCAGAGAATAAAACTGTTTTCTTCTAACATTAAACACTTGAGTGTAATGACCTGCACGACGATTAATTCAGGAAACCAGACAAGGGGCAATGAGGAATTAGAAAAAACAGACAGACACACAACAAGAAAAAAAGCTGGGACCCAGTGGGCACCGCACTCTGATGCAGTGCAATGACCACGATTCAGCTCAGCACGTTTATTATATAAGTTTTATCATAGAAAGCATTATTGTGGGAAAGTTCCTACAAATCAAGTAGAGTCGAGGTCATGAGTATGAGCAGTCCAAGTATGATTATCAGCTTGTGCCCATAACTTTCTACCCCCAAGCAGCTGGCCTTTGAAATAAGATTAAGAACTGAATAGCTCTGTGGCTGGCACAGTACCTCCTATTGATCAGGGCATCACCATAGCAACTGGGCTACCTTGATTGGTGCCTTTGCACTGAGAGTTCTCCAGAGGGGCATTACCTCTGCCACAGGATAGTTCAAAACCCATGATTCAGATGCCATTTTCAACACTTGGGGAAATTTTTTTATGTTGGGAGTAAAACCTTAGGACTTGAGAAATGACTCCTTCATGGACCTGATATATGATTTCATTCATTCATTAAAAATTGTTAGAAATACCTACTATGAGTCAGGTAATGATCTAGGTACTTGTGATACACTGGTAAACAAGAAAGAGAGAAAATCACTGTCCTTATAAAACCTACGTGCTACCAGTAAATAAGCAAATTACATGGTACTTTAGAATGTGATAACTACTCAGGAAAAAAAAGAATAAATAGCCCAAGGGAAGGAGGATCTGGATGACAGAAGGGCACTGTGGTTTCAGTAGGGTATTCAGGGCATGCCTCACTGTAGGAATATTGGAGCAAAGACTTGAAGGGAGGGGTCAGATCAAAAGTGATCTAGGGAAAGGGCATAGCCAGTGCAAAGGCTAGAGAGGGCCCAGTGAAATCTTGGGAACAATATGAAGCCAGTGCAAAGGTTTGAAAGAGAAAAATACAAAAAACAGTGGGGGAGGGGAGCATAGGGCAGGCTGGGCCTTACAGGCTCTTATGGGTGGGCTTTCCCCCACAGTGAGAGCTCATCCTGGGATCCTGAACAGAGGGATAATATAACCTAAGACCATGTTCTCTGCAGGGAGAACAGGGGCAGCAGGGAGAGGTCAAGGGAAGAAGTAGAGAGAACAATTAGGAGGCTACTGCAATGATCTTGGCAGCAGATGGAAGAGCATTGACTGGGGTAATAGAAATGGAGAGAAGGGTCAGATTCTGGATTTCTTTCCTTCTTTGGTCCTCAGTTTCCCAAAGTATAAGCTATTTCAGCACTTCCTTTTCATCTTTCATGGTGATATGAAAACAGGTGGAAATCAACTATTATACAGAAATGTTTGGGGCCACTTCCATTTAAAAGACCCCTAGAAAGTCAGGGCAGTAGTAATAAACTCTTGCTGGTGAGGGTATTTCATAAGCCTTGAATGTCATAAGCACTGCATGAAACCTGGGGCTGGGTAGACTGCATGAATTTCATCTGTCCACATGTCTCTCTGATGCACGCACACACACACACAAAGCATACTCTCAAAGCAGGAAGACAGTGACCCCTGTAGCAAGATGTGCCAGCAGCCTGGTTAGCATGTCTCTCCACCACGTGACCACGAACAGCCTCTTTAATGCCCAGGAGTCCTCTCCCCTCGTGAGCAAAACAGGGGCTACAAACGCAGACAATAGGCTTTGAAGGGCAATCACATGTGGGTAAGATTCCAGGCACAATGACTGACACAGTCTCAAAAATCCTTGTTCCTTCCTCAATACTGACCCCCTTGGGAATCAGTCCCATGTTAAAGAGGAGAAAGCTGTGGACCATCCAGAGTGCAGAGAAGCCCACTTGTGGTTACTGAGAAGAAGTGCCTGCATTGCTATTGTTGTTTTACTATCCTGTTTACCATTAGTAAAAACAACTTCCTTGACCACACCCTGCTGGGACCATGTCATTGTGCTTCCTCAGGTCAGGGTGATACCCTGGACTTGGAGCAGCCTCAGGAACAGGAGGAGCAAGGTCAAGGCTCAGAGGCACATAGGAAGGGGTTCCTTGGCTCTGGGGCTGTGCACCCTGGGTGGGCCCCTCCAGGAGGGAGTCAGAATCAATGTGACCAGGCGTTTTGGCTGGATTCCTCTATTAGGAGGCAGGGTTGGAGGCCAGATGGTTCCAGAAGCCAAGGCCTGTGTTTCCCTGGTCCTGTGGCTTCACACCACCACCCTTGGCCAAATTCTGCCTGCTCTGTAGGGTCACCAGAAAAGCTACACCTGACTCCTAACGTTCAGCTCTCCTCAAGGCAGAAAGGCACACCAGAAGAGTAGGGGACAAGGGGTGCTTAGCAGAGGAGAAGGGAGATGGGAGAGATGGGAAGGGAAGGGAATTTAGGGAAAAGAGAGGAAAGGTGGGCACACAATCCCTGAAGCTGTTACGTGTTCCAGGATTCTGACCCATCCCGTGTCCACAACTCCACTGGCACGTATTCAGGGACTCCTCCACACTGCAGGGCTAGAAGCTAAGAAGGTGTGAGGTGGCTTCTCTGCCAGGCCAGAATCAGATCACCTTCTGCAATATCATGAAGCCTGGGAACCTATCACTCCCTGACCAAGGAAGTGATAGTCAGCCCAATGCATCCCAGCCAAGGACAGCCCTGGGACCCCCAGATGCCAAATCCCTGCTTTTTCCAACCTCCTGCCCCTCTGAGGAGCCCAGCCGCTAAGGCAGAGCAGGCAGGTTCCCCAGATGAGCAGCAGCAGAGCAGGAGAGCACACTCTGGGGCCAGAAGGGAATTTCTATTTCTAACTGATGTGGCAGCCAGGAGCAGCTGCAGGGTGACAGCAGCAGACAGCTCTGGCTAGTGAGCCTCGTTGGCAGGGATGTGTGCTAAAGGAAGGGTCCAGTCTGCAGGGCGGGGCCTCAGGCATCTGCTCCGATACATCTTCTCCTAAGGACTGGCAACTCTGGGCTTGCCCAAAGTATGCCCAGGAGGGCCAGCCATGCTGGGGACCAGAGGTGAAATGAGTTGAGAAATAGCCCAAGGCTGTTGGAGGACAAATAGGGGCTAAGCAATTTGAGTCTCCTTCTTTCCAACATTTCTGAAGCACCATCACTTCAAAGGCCAAGACTTCTGCCCACTTGGGGACACCCCCTCTCTAGAATTCTAGGATGGCAGTGCCAAGAGGGACCCAAGCATTCAGCTCATTCAAGTCCTAATCTTACAGATGAAAAGAGAGGCCCAGGGGCAATGAATGGGGAGGCATTCATTGGCACAAGGTCTTTGGAGTAGGGAAGAATGGGCTGGAATCCCATCCCTGCCTCTCAGTGCCATCGGCTCTGTTTCTCATGCAGAAGGAGGATGACAGCACCTCATCACGAAGCTATTGACGTTTGTAAAGTGCTTAGCACAGGGCCAGGCACATGCGTGGTGACTATTGCAACTTTTGTCACTGACTTCACCCAGGGCCAGGAGGAACAAACCTGGATCAGATCTCCTCAGCCAACACTCCCACAGTACCTCACCCTTCTGAAGCCTGGGTGGCTTTTCTCCTGGGAACAGTCAAATGGCCTCTAGCTGGCCCAGCCATCCAAGAGAAGAGTGGGAGGGTTATAGTTCCCAGCAGCCAAGACAGATCTTCTGGGTTTCCTGGCCTTTGAAGACCCACCCTGAGGGGCTCCTACTCAGCAAACCCTCCCAGTAGCTAAGTAGCCAAGCACCCGAGGAAACTTGAAGGAGAGGGGCAGAGGGGCCGGAGGAAAGACACTGAGCAAGGATCCAGCTGCCTTCCAGGGAATGACAGACCACCTCTCCCAAAAACCCTTCCCAGTTTAAGCCCAGATGCCACCCCAGGCCACTTGCTGCCACCACTCCAGCCAAGTGAGCCAAATCCTAAACACCCAACGAAGAGGGACTTAATAGGGTGACATAGTACAGGACACAAGTCTGGCTGTGGGGCAGCTGCTGCTCACGTCACATTACTCCAGTGTCTGTCCATGCTCAGAACTGGGGGGACATTTGTCCACTGCGGCTCCCACCCTGTTGCCCATGTGTCCCCCCACCATGGCCTTCTCTGCACAGCCTGTTCTGCAGGACCCACAACTCAGTCCTACATGGTGGGAGCTCAGATGCTCAACTCGGTCTCAATAAGCAACTGTCTGCTGTCACTTAACTCTCATGAGCATGGTCATCTTGCTCACTGGGGTAAGAGCCCAGGGTCAGGAAGACCCCAAAAGACCATCAACTCACTCGTCAAAATGATCAAGAAAAATCCGGGTCAGGGAACAAAATCTGCATTTGCCATTTACTAGGAGATGTATTTACTGCCTTTCTTTCTCATCAGGACCCTTTGCAGCATATGGACATGCTTCCCCAGTTCCTAAACCCCTCCCCAGTTCCACCACCTCCCTTTTCTTTTCTTTCCAGCACTCTCTCTGTTTCCTCCCCTCCTTTAGCTACTTTTCCTCCCTTCCTTTTCCTCTACTTTCTGGCTTTATGAGGAAGGAACACTGAATTAGGCACCAGCATGGCTGGGAGCTCAGCCTAACTGCTACCCTAACGACCCGCTCAGTCTGCCTGCACCAGCTCCCAGTTTCCCTTCTGGGCCTCAGCTTCCTCTGCTGTCAAATAATATGAGGCAGGCTGGCCTTTCCCTCCAGCCCCTTTTGCTGCCCTCATGGCAATGACTGAACACCCTGCACGCAGACTGTGCCAGACTTGGGACCCTGGAGAAAGCTTTCCAGCAGGGGCAGAAGAGGGCTGGGGTATCTGGACAGGAAGGGACGCATCCTGCTGGCCATGGTGGTGGGTAGCTCTCTGCCCCCCATAATCTGTCCATAGAGCTGCTCCTCCTCCCTGTGTCTCAGGCAAGTGAGAAACAGGAACAAAAGTTCTAAGAAAGGACGAAGGGGGAGGAAGGGAAGATGGCCAGGTTTTAGTCCACGTCATAGGGTGGCTCTGGGAAGAAGGAAGAACCTGGGCCTTGGAGCACGTGTTGTGCTGGCGCTGCCTGTGGCTCCCAGATGCCCATGCAGGGGACGCTGGGGAGAGAGGTCAACCTGCGGCCGACAGGTTCCCTGTCCCCACCCGCCCGGGAGGGAGATGGCAGCGCCAGGGTGGAGGAACCTCTCATTAGCTGTCTGAGAGGTTCTTCCCAGCTGACCGCTGGCCGCCTCTGCCAGAAAAAGGATGTGCCTCATGCAAGCCTCCCAGAGCCCGCCATAAACAGATCCCCTCACCTCGCCTTCATCGGGAGTCCTTTCTTTTGTTTTCCTTCTGCTTCCAAATCCCCTGAATCCTCACCATCTTTGCCACCACAGGGCAAGGAGGACACTCAGCTGGGCAGGGGAACTCTGAATCAACCATCTTTCCCAGCCCAATACTCATTCACCATGGAACCCCCCAACTACAGAGGCCCCTGGTCATCCCTGAACCTAGTGGTCACCTGACTATAGCACCCCAGAGCTAAGGGAACCCTGGGAGAGAACACGATAGCACTTTCTTGAAGCCAATTCCTAATGCAATCAAACTGGGCAGCCTAAACAATGACCAAAGTTAAATATTTTCCACCCACATTAATCAGCTCAATAATTTCTTAATGACTTCCTAAGAAAAGTGTTTTTTAAAAAAAGCCCTTGTTTGTTTTGATTCGGTTGGTCTCTTTCACCCTTGGTTAAGGATCTCATTGTCTCCGCATGGCAAAAGGCAGCCTGGGCTTTTAGGAAGGAAGAAATAATCTACTGCGGATGGGGCCGGTGCTGGTGACCTGCAGGTCAAGAGAGAGGGTGCGGTTGGAGAGCTGGCATCCTCGCTTCTGGCTGTCTCAATTTCATCATCCACCTATGCAGGAAAGATAACCATAACTGCCGCTTTCCTAAATCACAGGGTGTTTTGTGGTTTTGGGGGCAAGTACGGTGCTGTGCACTGCCTGGTCGTCCTATAAAGGTACGAAGCCTGAGCAATACTCAGGCTGCAGTGAAAATACTCAGGCATCATTCTGCAAGTCCCCGTAACATGGCAGAAGGGACGCCATGTGTCTGATGTCTCTCAAACTACAATCTTTGTGAACATGCAAAGCTGGCCATATTTGTACTTTTGTAACAAAAGAGTCACGCCATGCCCCCAAAATAAAAAAGCCACAGCCAGTTTTGTGTTTCAGACAGAGGAAGCATGACTTCTACCTTCCCCATGCATCTGTGTAGTAATTCCAAATTGTCCCTAAATGCTCTGAGCTTGACCCAGGAAGAGGGGCAACTCTGTGGAGGGGTCGGGCAGCCAAATAGTGCCCACCACTACTACAGTCTCTGAGAGAGGGTCAGGGCTCATGCTGCTCCAACAGCATCCACTACTATAAGAACCACCTAAGCCAGGGGACAAAGGACAGAAGAGTGCTTACCTTTGGGACATTGGAAAGAGTGAGTTTTACAGTCCTCTCTTTTGCAGAATTGAGAATCTTTTGTAATGAGTGTGCACATCTCCTGGGCATCCAGGAATGGTGCGTGTGAGTATGGGATAGGTATGTGCCCACTGCACCCTGGCAAGGGCTAGAAACCACAGGAGACTATAAATCACTCACATTTCTGCCTGTCTGTCCTCAGAAGGACCCCTCCTCACACTTCCCAGCATTTTACCAGGGTGCTGGAATTTCAGCATTCAGAGACAATACGCACTGGGCAACCTGATCTGATAGATCCTGGACCCTAGGTGGGATCTCAAGAAGCAAAGTATAGCCAAATACATGAGCACAAAATGCAAATTCCATGCTAAAGGTAAAATGGCCAATGCCTTTGGCTATAGTTTGGTGTTGGAGGCTTGGTCCCCAAAGTGGTGCCATTGGGAGGTGGTGGAACCTTTGGAAGGTGGGGCTTAGGAGGAGGTCCTTAAGTCACTGGAGGTGTGCCTTGAAGGGGACTGTGGGACCCTGACTGTTTGTTCTTCCTCTTTCACTTCCTGCCAGTGAGTGAGCAGTTTTCTCTGCCAACGCTCCTCCCATTGCCATCCACAGGCCCATGAGAGGCCAAAAAGCAACGCATTTGCCAAATCATGGACTGGAAGCCCCAAAACTGTGAATCAAAATAAACCTTTCCTTTTATAAGGTAATTATTCCAAGCATTTCGTTATCAAGACAGAAAGTTGACTAACCCACTTGTACAAGAGAAAATAACTTACTTCTGTAAAACAAACTTAACTCACTTCTGTTAAACAAGCTTAATGCCAGTGAAAAATAAACTAGTCCCTGGATGAAAATGGTTAGTTTTGCCAGGTATGGTGGTACATGCTTGTAATTTCAGGGACTTAGGAGGCTGAGGCAAGAGGATCACAAGTTCAAGGCCAGCCTCTGCAACTTAGTGAGACCCCATCTCAAAATAAAAAATAAAAGGACTGGGAATGTAGCTCAGGGCAAAGCACTCTAGGTTCAATTTCTAGTATCTTGAGATAGAGATAGATAGATGGATACATAGATAGAATGATTAGTTTTTCACTTTGCCTATATGCCATCACTCAAACCATGCACCAGCAATTGTGCATGAATGTGTGCAAGCACAACATTTAGATATACATGCAAAAACCTGTGTGTGTGTGTGTGTGTGTGTGTGTGTACACATGCACACCTAAGCACAGGGACACACAAATACATACACACATCTTCTAACCCTGGCAAAGGGCAAGCAGCATGTCTGTGAAGCCATTACAACTAACAAAAGGGGTAGAAGAAAAAAAGCGATTACAAAGTACCCAAGGAGAGGAAGGGGAGAAAAAGCTCCTTGAAACGCAGCTTGACTTCATTTTTAAAGCACAAGGTGGGCGAGGATGAAAAGACCTTCATCAAGAGTACACAAAGGAAGTCAATGGAGCGGTGGGGCCTTGGTGGCTCCCACACAGAGCAAACCCAGCCAGACTCCGGGTGATTAAAAATGAGTTAATCTGGGCTGGGGATATAGCTCAGATGGTAGAATGCCTGCCTCACAAGCACAAGGCCCTGGGCTCAATCCCTAGCACTGAAAAAAAAAAAAAAAAAAAAATAAGTTAATCTGATTAGAGAATTTTACATTTGGATTGACTGCCCAGTTCACCAATAAATGGGAACAAATAACTTAAGTCTTGTCCCACAGCTTGGCTGCCAAAATTGCTCAGAATTTGCCAAGCACCGAAATCAGGTTTTGATGAGACAAATGTGTCAGCGACCGAATGGTCAGATGACCAACAAGTATCTGTGGCTAAGCCCTGTTCTTGTCTCATGGAGATATAGAGACATCTGATCTGCTCTGAGAATCCAGTGGCAGAGGTGAAGATATAATATTTGGATATACGAAACAGTAGCTCTATTAAATAGGTGTGAAACTTGTGTTAACCTACATGGTAAATAATGTAATTGCTGTAGTTATTAAAAGAGACAGATGCCGGGCACGGTGGCGCACGCCTGTAATCCCAGCACTTGGGAGGCTGAGGCAGGAGGATTGTGAGTCCAGAGCCAGCTTCAGCAATTTAGCGAGGCTCTAAGCAACAGTGAAACCTGTCTCTAAATAAAATACAAAATAGGGCTGGGGATGTGGCTCAGTGGTGGAGTGTTCCTGGGTTCAATCCCCAGTACCAAAAAAACAAAAAAGAGAGATAACTAGAGGTGGAAATGGGTTTTCTTTGATCTGGCATATGAAGGACACAGAAGATTCAGGTAAACAGGGAGGGCAATGATCATAATTGCTCAGCATCCGTTTCATATGTTTTTGGCCCATTATTCAGGGAGGGAGCTCCTGGTGAGGGTAAAGAACCAGTTAGTATCACATCCTCAGTCCTGACTGTCCCTCCTATCCTCCTCACCCTCTAGCCAACTATCAGTTACTTATGCTTTTGTGGAAGAAAAGAGATAAAGAAAAGCTACAATGTCTCTCGTTTCCCAACCAAGTTGGAGAGTGCCATGAAAGAAGGAGCCCAACTAATGAAATGTGATATGGTTCTGGAATGTTTCTTCCAAAACTTATCCTCACGGGACTCGTACATAGGCCATGTCATTTGGAGTTAATCAGATGTTTCTGTAGATAATTAGAGTCAGGCCAGGAGAGGGCAAAGGAAGAAAAGCATTCCCAAAATGTACATTTAGCAATGTAACAAGCTTTTTGAGGTTCTTAATTGTTTTGACTTCTTTCCACTACCAAAATTGTGAAACTTCCTGAGAGGTCATGTCCACCCATCAGAAAACATCTGGCTGAGAAAGGTGTGAAAAGCTGGAGGCCATCTCAGAGTTCCTTCTCTGGGATCTAGGTCATCTGGCTTTGGGTAACCATCCACCAGGCCCAGCCAGTGTTTTTGCTTCTCACCAGGGCACTGGCACCCCTTCCAAGAAACAGTTTCCTTCAAAAAGCTTCTGGAGACTTGTCACTTGGAGTTCTAACTCCTCTGCTTGAAAACAGGCCAAGTTTTGTTGTTTGAGGTGTTTTTTGCACAGATCTGCTATTTTCACAAAAGTTTCCTATCCCTTGCTGTTTGAAGTTCACATGATCTGGGGGACAAACACTTGGGGCACACAGGAGAAGAGAGGTCCTTAAACTCCTAAAAATAAAAGCCCTAAGTCCTCCTCCAGTAAAACCATCCCATAATGGAATCCAACACACAGACCCTTCCGGTGGTCACCCATCCCACAGTGGACAAGTCCACTGAAGTTCTGCTGAGAGCAAACACATTCTCTATAAGGCTGTTCCTTTGACCCTTAATAAAGCTTGGGGACAATAAAAGTATGCCTTGTAGTTTGAAGGTTTCAGATTATAAAATTCTTCTGTATGTATAGACTTCAGTATCAGAAGGGCCAAACCCAAGTCTTCCGATTTAAACACCTTCTGCAGTGGGAACCTGGCTGATTACACACACACTCTAACAAACGCCCTGAGGATGAGAAGAGGCAGGGACATCCAGACTTAAGGATAAGCAAAATAAGCCTGCCGAGACAATGCATATCTCTGAAATAAACTCTCTTCCAATTCTGAAAGCACTTGAGACTGCACATGAAGAGGCTGGTTAAAGAGGGACATTGCTAGGTAGACTCTTTACTTTCTTGTTCTTTTTAAAAAAAACAGTTACAAAGAACAGAAATGTCCTCAGGTAGAGGGTTGGGCTCATTCCTCTCCACCCTCCTTTCAGAAAGAGAATATTTGAGAAAGCTGTTGCCTCCAGCTAACTTTTGTAATAATTATTTACCCAGATCCCTTCAAAGTAAAAAGCACATTTGCATGGGAAGCAAATCCAAAGACCAAAGTAGGGCAAATTTGCTTCCCAAATTTTCCGACAGGATGTCAGATTTTTTCTTTTGTCCCATCATTAGGAACTTGAATATAAGTGACACCTGTGGAGCATGATTCACCCTAACCAAAAACACCCCCATCCCATAGGCCACCCAGGGGCTGACATTCCATTGCAAGATTGACTGTTGTGGGTTAAGCAGTCACACCTGAGATTCTTCCTGGTGTTACTATGATTTGTTTGTCACATTGCTCTACCTCTGGTTCCACTGATTCTCAAGGAACTTCCCTGGTCTACCAAAGTAAAAAGAGAAGGTCTGCAGACTGAAAAAATGAAGAGAATAGAACCAACCCATAAGAAGCCACAGAACTTTCTTACTCCAGTGAGAAAGTGCCAGATTAACCGTTTCTCACACGTCTTCAGAATCCACAGCAGAGGTCTGCACAGCACTCAGAACTAAAAAGGTAATAAAACCTTTGTGCAAGTCCTTTGCATTAATAAACAATCTCCTCTTTTCCTTCCCCGGTTGATTATCTTGGCCTGAAGTTTTTGGATGAGCAGGAAGCTTAATGGACAATGGAGCCTACAGACCTATACTTCCATCCACCACAGCTCAACACAGCAAATTCCCATAAACACAGATTAAACTTGGGTACCTGCCAGCAACACAGGCAACTGCAGTGTTTGCCAGACTCCTGAAATCTCTCTCCAGTTTCCAATATTTCTTTTAACTTTCCTAGTTGTTACCTGGAGGTAGGGGTAGGGGGCTCAGGTTGGAAACAACTTGTGGAATAACGAAATTCTGGAATTACAAAATTCTGCTACCCACAGTTACCTTCCCTAAACTTGGACAGGCCCTTCTGGATGAAGGGGGTGGGGTTCAGGAAGAAGGGGAAATTCCCTTCCATGCATTAATGCTCTGTGTTGGAAAAGTCAAAATCTGAGAGCCCAGTTCTGGGAAGCATCTCTGGGGCAGCCCAGGATCCTGCTGGGTGGTCTCTTCTTGGGCCTGGGGTGTGGGGGTCAACAGTCCAGAGTTCTATTTCTAGCACCATCAGAATTTCCGCCAAGATACTTAACCTCTTTTCCTAAACCCTTTTCCCCAAATGAAAGGGAAAAGGGGGAAGAATGAGAAAGAAGTGAAAAAGAATGACAGCATTTGGGAGAGAAATAGGGGGAAATGAATGAAGACCTTGGGAAGCAAACCACAAAAGGTATGGCTGCACCACACACCAGCCACACAGGGAGAGAACAGAATTTGAGAATGAGGGCACTTTGGAGATGGTGACCCTGTGGCTTTCACGCACCAGGGGCCAAATGAAGCATCCCCTCAGAACCCATCCAGGGTTCACGCCTTACAAACCTGCATGTGCCACAGGCTTTGGCCATTAGTATACCTTTTAATAAACACATTATTTTGTATGTGTGTAGATCATACTCTGTTTATGTATGATCTATGAAAATGTATAAATGCATTCTATTGTCATGTACTACTAATTAGAACAAATAAGATAAAAATTTTAAAAAAAGAAACCCTCTTCAGAAAACTTGATTTCCTCACCACATGAAATCTTCTTTAAAAAGAAAAAAAAAATGAAAAGCACACACTGAAGAATTAAATAAAAATTAATTAGAAGCACATGGCTAATTTTCTCTTAGAGTTTTGCATGGTTTAAGAACATATGGGGGGAAAGGCATTTCCTCCATCCAGGCTTGATGATTTCTTAAAAACAAGGTCATAGGTATGGATGAGTTTGAGAGTCTAACGTTGAGGGCTACCCCAGGACACAGCCACAGGAAGAAGGCTGTGGCTGAAGTGGGGGCCAGGTTCTCTAGCATGCCTGCTCTTCCTGATGGTAAAGAGAGATTTGAGAGATGCAGAGGTCCCTTTGTCCCTAAGGCTGACAAGTCAAACCATTCTGTGACAGAAGAGCAAGATTACAAAGACTACTTCTTACATGTTACTTTCAACATGAATTTTTAAAACTATATAGTTTGATTCATTGGCAACACAATGCACGACTATTTCCACTCCAAAGATAATAGGAACCCTTACCTTAGCATCTGGCATGCAAATAGCTTAACTTTGCTTCTAGATGGGTATAATCAATGAACAGATCAAAATTTTTTCAACTCTATAGAATACAGGAAATAAACACAGAGAAACTTAGAGACTTGAAACCTGCTGTCACCTTCCCATTTCACTCAGCCTCAGGTCTGGGTTTCCCTTTTGGGTTTGGGGGCCATGCCTGTCACCCTCCATGCATCTGGGCTGCAGATATTAACTCTCACACATATGTGTACATGTGGGTCGTGCCTTAAGACTGAACTCTCTGGTTGCAACAGAAACCAGTTAGCAGATTAATTAGGGAATCATTTAATCAGCTAATCCTTAATTAAGGTCCTATTTGGACTTTTATTGTCAACCATAATAATTTCTTTCTTTGAACTAAAATCATCTGCCTTCATTTACAGGCTTTTAGTAAAACATGTGTGTGAATTTTCTCAGACGGGTTAGAATTCCACCCATCTTGTATTGCATAAGTGTTAAGGTAAGTGGGTCCAATATTTTCACTGCTTTAGTTTGGGTCTTGAATGTCCTCAAAGGCTTGTTCCCCATCTTGATGCTGTTGGGAGATGGTGAAAACATAAGAGGTAGGGCCTAGTGAAAGGTCTTAAGGTCATTGGGGGTGTGCCCTTAAAGGGGAACCTAGCCCCTCCTTGCTTTCTCTTTTGCTTCCTGAGCACACGGGAAGCGGTTCTGTTCCACCATGTGCTCCCACCATGATGCGATTCTTTGCTCAAAGCATCAAGGCCAACTGATCGTGAACTTGAAAACTATGAGCCAAAATAAAGAAATCTTTTCTCTTTATAGGTTAATTATCTCAGGCATTTTATTACAGTGGCCAAACACTGACTAACATATTCACTTATGGACATTTATCTAAACCAGCTTTTTTCCAGACACTCAAAAGAAAAGACAAACTACAAAGAAATTCTTCTTGAGGTAGAAGGACTCTTCAGTTCCTCCAGCATTCACCATACTGAGAACACCTAGAACTGTAATGGAAGTACTGGCCTCAACCCTACAGTGGATAACCATAGCCTTTCTAGATAATGATGATAATGATTCAAGCGATAACCCAAATACTAAGAGACCACAATTGAGGACATTAAAACTAGTGTCCCTCTAGTTTTGACACTAAAAATCAGAAGCAGCCTAAAACATACACAAAAATGCAGTGCTAATTAAGTAAAAGGACTTCAGATCTAAGTGAAGAAATCCCAAGTGTGCAGCAAAGATTCCATCAAAACCAGGAACGAACAAAGCTCCCGATCTGGTCATTTCAGCTCTGAGTTTTTTGTTTTTGTGTTTTTTGGTGGTGCTGGGGATTGAACCCAAGGCCTTGTGCTTGACAAGCAAGCACTCTACCAACTGAGCTATATCCCCAGCCCAGCTCTGAATTATTTTAGAGGTATGTCTAACTTTTCTCTCTACCACGAAAGAGGCATTAGAGCTTCCCTTCTCTCCCTCCCCCGCCCCAATAAAATGAGAGGATTTAACTGCATGATCCCGTGAATCCTTCCTGACTCCAGGGCTCATCAAGTCTAGAAGGAGAAGAGTGAAAAGAGAACAGAGGAGCCCTGGTACCAGCAGCAGCAGGAGGGGGTTCTGCCCAGGGAGAGAGGAGAATCAGCCTCTGGTTTGGATATTACAGAATCTCAGTGCTGAGAACTCTCAAGAAGAGGGGAAATCAATGGTAGTGAGGCTCTTTGGAAAGGACTTCATAGGAGAGAAATGGACTGTGACCTAAGTCTAGGCCTGGGTTTGGATGTGAGGATAAGGATGTCATGAAGTCATTTCAGCCCCTGCCCTTTAACATAAGCTTGGCTCTCTATTCTTGGTTGCTGAAAGGATTCCTCATCTGATGAGGAAACACCCTTTCCAGCCACAGGCCCCAGGCAAAGCACACCTCAGATCTTCAGTGGACAAATGAGAAGAAACCACTCAAAGGGACAGAGCTTTCTTCCAGCACCTGTAGTTTGCACTTTGACCACTCTGAGCAATATAGCCTGAAGGCCTCTGACAGCCCAGAGGGTTCCCATTCTGGTCCTGCCACTCTCTTATCTGCAAAGTGGGCCTATAGTTGTTTGTTAGGCTTCTGGGTAGATTAAATAAGCGAATGCACTAAATGCATTTAGCACTGTATCTGGCATAAAATGAGCCCTTGACAAAGGATAGCTATTATGTCAATGAAAGAAATGAAGATATGCGTGCAGCTGCAGATATGCTGGCCCCCGGGAGAGCGACTCACAATCCATCCTTTAGACCACCATTTCCTTGGCTTTCCAGGCCTAAGGGGCCATGCTGATTCCATTAAAAATATGATCCTTTCAAAGCTTCAAAGAATAAAAAAGAGCTCTAGTGTACCCAAGGGGAATTTCCTTCAAGCCTCTGAGAATGTGAGTTTGAGACCACCCAGCTCATCCATCCTATTCCCAAGTGACAAAGGTCAGCTGGGAGAAAGAAATATAAAACTGACCAGAGACAGAGGCAGGAATTTCAGCACAAATCTGGACATTATTCAGTTGGTCACAAGCTTTCCCAACATAGTGGGACCAATCTGGCAGTATCCCCAGACACACAGTCACTTCCAACAGAAATACATTCATGCTGATCCTAGTGGATGAAGGTAGCAGGAGTTCCAAATCCTTCAGAAGTAAGACAGCTTGACCAAATGCCATCCTCTTCCTCCTCCTCCATTATTGAGAGTGAAATTTTTAATGCATTGTTAAAATACATTAAAATACTTTGGAAATATTTTTGATATGATAAAACAGCAATGTCACACGGCAGCTACTGTCTGGAAGGGTGGCTGAGTGGAGCACACCAAGGAAGGGAATTCAGGTGAGAGGCACCATGGAAACCCAGCTGGGCTTGACCCCTCCCCAGTCTCAGCTAAGCAGCATCTCCCAGATAGGAAGCAGGGATTTGCTGGGAGTCCTGAGGGTAAAACAGGCTTTGAACACAGGGAGACCTGGGCTCTGCTTTTGTGATTCTTGGACTGGGCTGATGGGATGCAGATAGCACAGGCTCCAGCAGAAAGGGTGTGATCCTGAGGACAGAAAGCAACAGTGTGAAATCAGACAGGGAAGTGCTTGTCTCAGACAAGAGGCTGGGGACCTGCTGGAGGCACGGACAGGCTTGCAACAGACCCAGGCCATCACGGAGGGGTGTGAGAGGGAAGAAGAGATCCATGGCCAGGGAGCACACTAGAAGCCAAGTCCGAGTCCATCAGACCTAACAGTGAGGAGGCAGCTAGAATCTTCTTACGTCTGGGAACTTGAGCATGTATTTAAATCTCCACCAGCCCCAGCCTCTCTGATGACGTTGAGATGATAACAGGACATACTTCTGCAGGTTCTTGTGAGAATGACATCACTATTGTGGAGGAAAAGTGCTTGGGACAGAGGGCATACTCAACAAATGGCAGCTATGACAATGTGAGTGGTTGCAAAGTCAGCCTACTAGTATGTAACTCATCCTGATTTATTTTTTTTAAGTAAAAGTTTCCTTTTCAGCTTTCAAAGTGCTTGAGAACTTGTCAGTGACCAGAGCAGGTGCTTTAATGCCTCAGTTCATCTAGTCCAAAGGACTGTGTGCTAAAGGGTGCTGTCAGTAGAGACAAGGTCAGCTCTGGACTCCAGTATCAGATGTGTGTTTTCTTTTTTGCGCCTGGATACCAGGACACTGGGCACCAAATCCAATACCCAGACAGAGTAATTATATGATGCAGAGTGGAAACTCAGGGGGAGGGGAGCATCCACATCCTTTCCTTGGGTATAATCTCACCAGGGCCAGGGAAGTCTCCCCTGTGTTATGTTCTGCTCCATCAGGGACATGTCCTCAATCTTCTCTTCTGCAAAAGCTCTGAGTTCATTTTCCATCAAGTCAGAGCCCCCAAAAGTCACACAACTGCATCCTGCCACCTTGGCCCCTGACCTTCATGTGTCACACCTTGGTGTCTAACCCCCACTATCGATAAAGACTTTGTTGTTGATGGGCCCATAGTTATTGTGCCACTGTATCCTTTAAGTAAACTCCCACATGGGAAAATGATTTTAGAAAAATGTTCCGGAAAGAACTTTGCCTCCCCTAAGGAGCTGATAGACTTTTCCCTTTTTGATCAAGAAATCTGTATAATTAACCTGATTTTCATTTCATCCCTGCTGTCCTCAAGCACAGACCAAATCCGGTGCTCAATGAGACCAACTACGTTAGCCAATTTCTTTCTTTCTGTGACCTCGGTTTTCTATTTCTGTTTTCTGATTTTATTGTATGAGGCAGTTTGCAGTAGTAGCCTCCATCCTGGGTGGACAGAAGCAGACTGCGAATCCAATAAAAGCAAAACCTTCCCCCCTCCTAGCTCACATTTTCACGTACTATCTCCTCCAGGAAAACTTCCGGATCCCTGCCACCCCAGAGATCTCTCCCTCTTCCATTCCAGCTGCTCTCAAAGCCCCTTCCTGCCACTCTCTCAAATGCATCCTCCCTTCTCTACATCGCCGGTGTTTCTCCTAACTGGCACCTAAGCTGAGACTCCAGGGCTGCTCCGGGGCCTTCAGGAGCTCCTACAAGATCCAACCACAGCCACGCACGAGGGGCTTAAAGGCAGCAGGTGTTCCAGATGACCTGGAACAGAAGCCGTGAGGAACCTGAACCCAGGATTTCCCTAAAAAGCCCCCCCTCTCTGCAGCCCACCCCTCACTCTAATCTGGGTTCTGGAGCATTCACTCAAAACACACGATGCCATGACAAGATGATCCCTGAGAATGCTTTTAGAAGATTACTCACCAGCACCGACTAGCTATTTCTGTCTTATTCCTGAGATCATAACTGAGGCACTTCTATACTTAAATCAAAAGACGGTAATAACTGACATTTCGGATTAGGACTAAGCAGTGTGCCTTTAAAGAGAGGCTGCAAACTGCTGGATTCGAGGAACCGCTGGCACCTCCCGGCCACTGCTGCCCTGGCCTCCCAGAGGAGTGCGAGGGGAGAGGCCCCGTCTGCCTCCTGGGGGCTGGTTGGTTCAGGAAGCCTCACTGCAGCGCTGCAGCCCAGCTGAGCGCGTCCCCAGCCCTGCGCTGACACGGATAAATCAGAGCCATCTGGCTGGCTCCTCTTCTGACACATGTGTCAGCTCTGCGCCCAGCCTCCACGCCCCCTCAGCCTAATGCACTCCTTATGCACAGGACCTGGAGCCGGCTCCCTTTCAAAGCGGACCAGCTCATGACATGTTAAAATGATGACCCCGCATACCACTCATTTGTCATTTATTGACACTGCCTTGTTCTCGCATGTTCTTTTCCTGCATATGTCTAGATCAGGGATTCTCAGTGCAGGGCAGGGGCAGGAGAGAGCACAGTGCCCTAATGCAGGGAGGGAGAGAGTCCGGAAAGTCATAGTCAGAGTTACTTTTAAATAGTAGAATTTACTTGGTAATCTTCAAACAACATGTGGGAGGCAGGACATGATTAACTTTCTTTTTTTTTTTTTGGCACTGGGGATTGAACCCAGGGGCACTCGACCACTGATCCACATCCCCAGCCCTATTTTGTATTTTATTTAGAGACACGGTCTCACTGAGTTGCTTAGGGCCTCACTAAATTGCTGAGGCTGGCTTTGAACTCGTGATCCTCCTGCCTCAGCCTCCCAAGTGCTGGGATTACAGGCGTGCACCACCATGCCCGGCACGATTAACTTTCAAAAGCTAGATTTTAAAAAGGGGAAGGACACAAATTCGCATGTGCATATTCATAGCAGGATTATTCATAATGAACCAAAGGTGGAAACATCTCAATTGACCGTCCACTGATAAAGCAAGTGTGTTACCTCTGACACAATGGAGTATTACTTAGCCACAGAAAAGACCTGAGCTCTCATGACACATGGCCCTACATGGGTGGATCTAAAAAACAATACACAAGGTGAAAGCAGCCAGACACAAAGGTCACAGAGTGCATGAAACTATTTATATAAAATGTTCAGAATAGGCAGATTCATGGAGATGGAAAATAGGTTGTTGGTTGACAGGCACTGGGAGAGAAGGAAATGGAGTTAACACAAATGGTGTGGGCTTCTTTTTAGACTGATGAAAATGAAAATGTTTTATAAATTCACAGAGGTGATAGTTGCACAACTTTATGAATATATTAAAAACCATCAAACTGTTCATTTTCAATAGGTGGATTTACGGCATGGGAACTGTATCTCAACAAAGCTATGGTGACTACATTGGGTACAGGTTGGGCAACCCTGGCTGCTATGGCTTGAATGTGCAATTCCCAAACATGTTAATGATATTTAGAGGTGGCGCTCTTGAGTGGTAATCAGGATTAGATGAGGTCTTGAGGGTGGGGCCCCAATGGCATTAGTGCTTTACAGAAGAGGAAGAGAGACCCAAGCTAGCACACATGCTGCCTCACCATGACAGGCCCTCCACCATGTTATGATGCAGCAAGAAGGCCTCACCCAAGACTGAGCAGATGGCAATGGCATGCTCTGGGACTTCCCAGCCTCTAGAAGTTAAAGCCAAATAAACTTCTATCAGTTATCAGCTATTTGATCTCAGGTATTTTATCATAGCAACAGAATGAACAGACAGTGGCTTAGATCAGAAGTAACTTGTTGGCATGAACAAGTTTCCCCTCTTGGAATCCCATAATACCCAGCATAAACCTGACTATAAGGGGGTCTTCAATCCCTTGTCCACTAGGAAACTTATTCATGTACAAAATGAAGCCATTTCCATTTTCTTACATATATCCTGAGGTCCTGTTGGCTGTGGCCACTGCCCTGTCCCACTCTTCTTTCTTCTGGAAGCACTCTCACTTGCCCCCCCTCTTTATCTTGTGTATTCTAAAACTCTCCTGGTGGTCACCTCATGATATCACCCCCTTGTTCAAGAAATCACACCCAACACCCCATAAAATCCCATCTCCTTCAGGCTAGAAGGAGCCATTAGGAACGTGACCTCCACAATTTACAAATCGAGACACCGCAGCCTGAAGACACTAGGTGATTGACCCAGGACACAGCTTCATTAGTCATTCAGGCACCAAGTTTTTATTGAGCATCTACTATATTCCAGGAAGTGTTATAGGCTCAGGTAGATAAAGTCCCTCTCCTTGTGGAGCTTACAGAGCTTACATTCCAGTAGTGTAAAGGAAAAAATGTGCAAATAAACAGATACATATCATTAGATATCAGGTGGTGCTGAGGGGACTGCTACCTTCAATATGGTGGTCAGCACAGGCCTCTTCGATGGGGCCCATTTGAGCAGAAACCTAAGCCAGCTGAACATCTCAAGGAAGACCATTCCAGGCAGAATTGTCCTGACAAGGGCAAAGGCCCTGAGATCGGGCAAGCTAATACTTCCTCAAACTCTTCCTCAGAGGCTCTCACCACCATGGCCATTGCTTGTTTCCTACTGACCCTGGCACTCAACGTCCTGCCTGACCAGAGATAAGGCTGCCCAGTTCCTGAATGGTACCCTCAGCATGCACAGCCAGGCAGTGTGACCGCCAGCCCCTCCAGCCTTCGTGGTCCACATTAGCCCTTGTCACCCTCGACCATCTTTGCACCAGCCTCTCCCTTGTTCTTGGTGACTCTGTCTCAGCCCTCACTCATTCGACTCTTCACTGTTTTGACATTCTCGCCCCTCAGTGCAGAGTTCACCTCTGATCCCACATCCACCTCACAGGTCCCCCAGCCTAGTCCTCAAGACAGTTTTGTTTTCTGCAGCATTCCACACCAGCACGGCCTGCCTGGACTATGTTCCTTTTTCTTTTGTTTTTGCCTGAGGGGCAAAGGGGTACCAGGATTGAACTCGGGGCACTCAACCACTGAGCCACATCTCCAGCACTATTTTGTATTTTATTTAGCGACAGGGTCTCACTGAGTTGCTTAGGGCCTCACTTCTGCTGAGACTGGCTTTGACCTCTTGATCCTCCTGCCTCAGCTTCCTGAGCCACTGGGATTACAAGCATGTGCCACCGTGCCCACCTTATGTTCCATTTTAATGGTGGTCTGTCCCTGCCATCCAGAGCTCCTCGAGGCTGACTTTTCTCCATGTATCAAAATTATTTAAAACCTTTTTTAACCCTACTGAACAAGTACAGGCTTTTATTCTTGTTGAAATTGCCTAAACAATATAGCATAACAACTAAGCATGTTGCACTTGTATTGGGTATTGTAAGTAATCTAGCGATGGTTTGAGTTGATGGAAGAATCTACACAGATTACATGCAAATGTTACTCCATGCCAGAGAGTCGAGTCTTACTATCTGGGTAGTCTTGGGTGGGGTCCTAGAACCAATCTCCTGTGGCTACCAAGGGACGACTGTAATAGCTTCCCAACAATGGCTTGCTTAACTGAACCGCACTGACTCTCCCAATCACCGCTCTTATTTATTTCTAATGGTTTTATTGAGGCAGAATGAACACATCATGAATCAAGCATACTGAAAGAGTAAAATCTGGAAAGTTCTGATAGACATTTGCACCTGTGAAGCCCTCACCACAATCTAGAGTGTGAACATTTTCTTGGACCCCAGAAGTCTCCTCAGAGCCCTTATCACCACTCACTCCTGTCCCCTCCACACACCCTCCATCTCACAGCAACCACTGTTTTCCTTTCTGTCATGACAGGAGAGTTTGCTTTTTCCAGAACTTTGTATGAGTAGAATTATGTGGTCTGCCTTCTTTTTGACTGGCTCTCTTCACTCAACATAATTATTTTGAGAGCCAGAGGGTTCCACAGAGCTACCATGATGTATTTATCCATTTCTCCTGAGGGACACTGGGGACTTCTCCAGTTTGGGGCTGTTTTGAGTGAAATTTCTGTGAAAATGTGTGGATGAGGCTTGGATGAACAAAGGTAGAAATGGAAATTGGCTAATTCCCTTTCCCTGATGGGCAAAGGGTCTGAAGACCTTGTAGTCAGGCCTGTGCTGGATGCTGTGGGCTTCCGAGAGGCAAAGCTTGTTCCTACCTCTCATTATCGTGGGTAAATACCTAGGAAGGAATGGCTGGAGCACATCCTAGGCTCATCTGTAACTTTTTAGGAAATGGCCAAAATGTTTTCCAGAGACTGGACACCCATTGCTTTTCTGAGTCTGAGATTTTGTGCTTTCCCATCCTCTCCAGTCCAGGCCAGCATTTCCTGTCCAGCTAGCCCACTTGAGCCTGAGGGTGGGAGCCCCTCAGTCTCTCCGTCCTCTCTGCTCAGCATCTGGTGTCTGGAGAGTTGGTTTTTCACAGTCCAAGAACCTAGAAAACAGGGTGGCTCTCCCTCCGATAAGCAAAGGCTTCTCTCTTAACTTGACTCATTGCCATGTCTCACCAAGAACTGGCCTCACATCATGTTTGAAGAATTTTGTTGCCACCCTTCCCTGTGCTTGGGCTACACGGCTCCTGGCAGGGCGCTGTGTGTCTAGTCAACACCCAGAAGCCAGCAGTTCCAAGCTAATTAGCCACACCCCTTATTATTCCCAGCAGTGGGGGTTCAAAGCCTCCTCTGATCTTTCCCACTTGGAATCTGCTCTCCATCCTCCTTCTTCCCCCACCCTCCACCTTCTGGAATTCTCCCAGTGCCAACCATTCCTGCACTTCCAGGAGGGCTGTCCAATGAATCCAGCACCATGGATCACTCCCTCCTCTGAACTCAAAGGAAACTGCTCTCTGAGCCACCTCTTCAGCACTCACTAAGCACAGCGGCCTGGCATTTCACTGGACAACTAGTTGTGAGTCCCTGTTAACATGTGTAAACCACAGTGCCAGGGCTAGGAAGATGGAAAGAGAAAACAAGGGAAAATTCGGCCCTCATATGACATAAGCTAGATCAGGGGTGAGATGTGCCTACAATGGAAATATTACTAATTAGGAACCTAGTAATTACCATAAGAAATTTGCACTAAATCTAGTGCAAAGGGCCCTGCCAGGCAGGAAGAGATAAGGAACATGAGGCCACAAGCCATTCTCAGCAAATGGCAGCCATCAGTGGTCACTACAGAATGAAGCACAACCCTTGGGCAGGATCATCTCTGATTTATTTTTCTATCATGTTTTTCACCTAATTCACCATAAGACCCTTCCCTTCCCTTCCTTTCCTGAGCTTCAGGAATATATTTGCATCTATTGAGCACCAGTGTGTGCCAAACAGCAAGATGGGCAACCTCTCCACCCCTGAGGATCTTCAAGTCCCCAGGAAAGTAAGGACAAAGCAAGGTGCATTATAACACAACGTGGTTGGTATGCAGCTCCAACATGCTGCAAGATCACAAAAGGGGGGACTGTGAGCGCCATCCCTAGGGGCATGGCAAACAGCATAGGGGACTGCAGGGGGCTGAAATCAATCCACCAGCCAGGCACACTCCCTTTGCTTCCAGGCCTGACCAAGGCCTGACCAGACCCCTACAGCATCTCCACGCATAGTGCTGCTGTCTCTTCCACCTGGAGCCAGCAGTAGAAAGCCCCCTAAGTCCCAGCAATCAGGTTCCTGTCCAGAAAAGTCCACACACACACACCCCCACACACAGCCCCACGCCTCAGTCCTCAGCCCAGCTTGATGCTGGCAGCCTCTCCCAGCACCGCCTTGTGAGCCATATGGCAGTGCAGCTGATGCTGCGTGACGCAGGACAGCTTTGCTTTCCAATACACGTCAGCCCCAGCCACGGGTACACCATGGCATTTAAATTGCAGCGAGGGACCTTTGATTCGGATGGGGAAGCTAAATTAGAAATCTATAACATATTGGAAACACCTACATGAGGGACGAGCAGGAGGGCAGGCCTGCCACGGGGGTGGGCACAGCGCATCCATATTTATTTATCAGACGTCTGGCAAAGAAAGCAGGCCAGCCAAGTGGGCTAGGTATGTGTGCACTCTCAGAATCTGGAGCTCAAGGAATTTTGTCCATCCATAGTGACTCCATGAAGGCTGGATCTTTAATGGAGGGAGAAAGGGAGATCTGAGGGAGGAGAGGGAAAGCACATGTCCAAACACTCTAGAACAGTTACAGCCACAAGTCTTAAGGGCTGAGATTTCTATTTCTCCCCCAGGCAACTTGGCCCTCGATAAGCATATCTAACACTACATACTCACTGTGAAAGCCATTCACTGATCTAGAAGTCACACGATAGGACTGGTCTCCTTACCTCTCCAGATCAAAGAAAATGGAAGAAAGTAAAGAGGCTGAGCAGACAATAGAGCTGTCTCTACCTAACTTGACACCTGCTTTTCCTTCTGTAGGTATATTTCATCAGCCCTGGGTAGGTAGCAGCATCTATCCCCAATTCACTACAGAACCCCCCCACCAAAAAAAAAAAAAAAAGCAAATTTGAAGGAAACAGTACCTAGCAATTCAAAGCAGCATGAACGAAGGTCTTATTTGTCTCCTAATTGACTAGAAACACTTTTATGAACAACTGGGGAAACTTCAACATGGATTCAGTATTAGATGATATTTAGGACCTATTGTTGGATTTGTTAGCTGTGATCGTGGTTTTGTGGTTATGAAAGAAAATGTGCTTTTTTTTTTTTTTTTTTTTAGAGATGCACTCAGAAATATTTGGGAGGGGAATGTTAGGATGTCTGGAATTGGCTTTAGAATACTTCTGCAAGCAAAAAAGATGAAGCAAAAATGTTAAAAATCTAGATGATGGGTAGATGGGAGTTCATAGTTCTACTCTCCCTATTTTTATAGGTGTGAACATTCTAATAAGAAAGTTTAAAAAAAAAAAAAAAGGAGCTGCAGTCAGGGAAGAATGCTACCAGCACACCAGCCAGAGAAAGCAAGACAGCTGACTGCAAAGGCAGAATCTGGAAACGCAAAATGTAAACCAACAATTCAAGCAGGCTGGGTCAGCCTCAAAGGGGTCTCAGGACATCCTGAATTACAGCCAAACTAAATAATGAACAGACGTAATCGTCACTGTATGTCAAGAGGAAATGCAATTATTCCTTCTGTATATTGAAATCCAAGGGAATAAAGTTTGCCTAAGACCATGGCCAAAAATGTCTTAGCTTCATTTCTGTTTAGTATTGAAAGGGATGTAAAGTTCTCTGTAAAACTTCTCTGGGACAGTGGCTGTCCAGGGTAATCCCCGAACCAGCACTTCAGCACCACCTGAGAATGAGTTAGAAATGCAAACCGTCAGGTTCTGCCTCAGACCTCCCAATCAGGAACTCTGAGGCGGATGGGGCCCAGCAACCTGTTTTAAGTAACTTTCCAGTGATTCTAAACATTCCTGGGTCCCTGCCACACACAATGCAGAGGTGTACACATGCCCATACAGTGTTCAGATAAACTCAGTCCTACACCCTTTGCCTTGACCAGAAGGCTGGCAGGGGGAGAATAAAAAATACAGGGGTACTATTAAATGTGTGTGCCCTAAGGAAGCCCCCATAATCTCTGGAGATCTTCCAGCTAAACTTGTGCTCCAGGAAGCCTCCACAAGCAGCAGGGGCCCCATCTGCAGTTCAAAGGATGCAAACCCTATTAAAACAGATGAGGATAGGATCCTAAGTGGCTTACATAACCCACTAAGTCCTGCTACTCAACAAGCTCCACCAAGAGGGCTCTTGCTCCACTGGCCACAGCTTCTGCTGGGGTGGAGGAGGGACCTGGGTCAGGGTGACTCGACTGCCTGTCTTCCCGTATGCAGGAAAGATAACACGCCTGCAGGTGCAGGAGAGGAGGAGGGGAGGGAAAAGATGTGCAGAAAACCAAGTCCCCGCTTCAGTGTTGAATTCCTAAAATCACAGAATGTTCTGGCTGAATAATGGAGATCCTGAGACCAGTTCCCAGATTTATAGACAAGAAAACAGGCTCAAAGAGGTAAAGGAGTTGCCTTAACTTTGCACAAACAGTGCACAGGAGAAAGAAAGCCCAGCCTGGTCCGTACAACATGGAGAGGAGGGAGGGGGTGTGGAAGGGAGTTCAGCACAGAGTTAAGGGTACAGACCCTGGAGCCAGATCAAATGGGTTTAAAACTCCACTCCTCTACTTACAAGCCTTGTGGCTTCGGATGAATTAAGTCTCTATGTGCCTCAGTTTCCTGTTCTGTAAGACGGGAATAATACTAGCTGCTTCACAGCAGGAATAAAGTTAAATCTGAGTGCAATCACATTTACATAAAGCAAAACTTCAATAAATGTTAGCTATTATACAGGATATTAACTTTTTCTTTTAGAATATTAACTTTTAATGTTAATAGCAGTTAGCTTTGGAAGATGGATTTGGGGTGCATTAGTGGTGGGATTACAGGAGATTTTCATTTTCTTCTTTGTAGTTTCAGAAATGTTGCTTCCATCATTTTTCAGTTATATCCATCAGGGACAAATTATTCAAATTCTGTCTGACCAACCCAGTGCTAAATGCTGTGGAAGATCTGCAGACCCTTCTTCAGAGACCTGACTTCTTTGATTTGATTATAGAAGCCAGAGTTATACACAGGAACTGTTTGGAAACCAGTTTAGTACCTGTTGCCAAGTGAAGATTTTTATACACACACACACACACACTCACACACACACTCACACTCACACACACACACCCCTGCTTAGCACTCTGGGTCAATGATGGATAGCATTTTAATTCAATTTAGTAAATAACATGCAAACTTTCTCTATGCAGGGCACTCTGCTAGGCATAAATGGGGACATATCAAGATCAACAAGACATGGTCCCGTCCACAAGGAATTTGCAATCTAGTTGGAAAGGCAGGTGTGCACACATGGTCTTAATATAATGATACACTATGATGACAACATCCATACATTCATGCTTTATTGTCTGGTTAATATGAAAACATGAGAGGAATCATCTCAGTCACGTATGATGATACACAGACCTCAGAACAACCCTGTGATGTTCCTGTTACCATGACAAGAGGAAAAGCCTGAGGGAAAGCAGTGAGCACATTTTCACCTGATGACCATAGGTGGAAAGTCGTTCCCAACAGAGAGAAGAGTCTGAGCAAAGGCATTGAAGCTGCAAGGCCCAGGGGGACCGGGGAGCCATAGAGGTGGAGCAGGGAATAGGTCCTTGGCCAAGAGGATGGGAAGAGAAACCAGAGGGAAGGCAGGTGAGGTGCAGAGGCCCTCAGGGCAAAGCTATGGAAGTGAACTCTCTACTCCAGGTAGCAAGGGTCACAGGATGCTCCTGAGATGAAGAGTGAGTGATTGGCACTGCTCTGGTGACAATATTCACGCTGGTGCTGAGGGTAAGGTGTAAGGCAAAAGACCACTGAGGGGCCTGCATGACCGTTCCCATGAATGATGTGGGGCCATCTAAACATTGGCCCCAACGCCTCCTGAAGCACACAGTGCATTCTCACTGAGCCCCTCCCATGCACAGCGCAGTTCTGCCTGCTTCCATGGATTTCCTCATTAATCCTCAGAAACACCCTGTGACGTAGCTACCGTTATATTCCCATCTTGAGGAGGAAGCAAAGGAAGGAAGAGAAATCTTAAGTAATTGCCCAAGGCCCAAAACAAACTTGGAGCCTCAGAGAGCACACATAACTTGCCCAGCTCAGTCTCTCTGATCCCAAAGGGGCACCCACCTTGGAACTCAGCTCCCAAGGTTGTGGGGCCAGGCGGCTCCACACTGGTGCAGGAGGACTACAAGTTTGGGTATGGAAAACAGAAACCATGGGTGGTGAAACTAACAAACACACAAGGCTACATATTATCTTATTTCAACGATCTTAAATACCCAGAGTATGCAAATCCCTGGAGTGAGAAAGCAGATTGATGTTTTCCAGGGGCTGGGGAAGAGAGGAATAGAAAGCGCCTACTTAATGAGTACAGGGTTTCCTTTGGGGTGATGAAAATACTCTGGAACCAGAGAGTAGTAATAGTTGCACAGCATCGTGAGTATACTAATTGTCACTAGTGGGTGCTTTATGTTATGTGTATTTTACCAATTAAAAAAAAATCCTAAAAGAACAGAACAACGCTTTGGGTGTGGGGACAAGGGGGTTGTTGAAGATGATATATCATTTTCACTTGTACTTAAGAATCTGGAAAAATCAGTCATACTGCAAGAACTGTGGACAAGTAAGGTTTTCATTATTACAGAAAATAGGTTCTCCCCAGAAAAGGCCTTATCCTTTTATGTACTTCTTGACCCCTACAAATATCTCTGGAAGAAAACTGTGGGCAAAGGTAAGAAGCATTTATATTGACTTTCTCTGATCAAACTGCATCCTGTCTTCCTGAAGCTCCTGTAATGAAGAGATGGAAAGCAAAGACTTTGGAAACAAAGCAGAATTGGGTTGAAGCCTGGATCCCATCATCTACCCTACCAGTTGTGAGACTCTGGGAAATTCACTCTACCTCTCTAAGAAGAGCACCTGAACTTCATAGCATTTTTACAAAAATTAACTACAACAGTGTTCATAAAACATTTATTATTTATGTTCATTTGTGAGCTGCAATATTAAAAACAGGCATTCCGCACTGTTGGCATGCCATTCCATACCTCGTGGAATCCCTCTTTGGGGTTGGTGAAGCTCCTGGTCTGTGTTTGGCAGTCATCTGAGTGGCGGGGCTGTGTCCTGCAGCAGAACTGCACCCCATGAGCTGCAAGCTGCATGCCAAGGATGCCCATTCCCAAGTCACCCGAGGCCAAGGGACTGGAACAATGAATGACCCAAAGATCCCATCTCTTAACCAGTGAGCTGCACCGTACGATTCGTCTGCAGCACGTGTCTTTCCTAAATACCTTGTGTCAGCCAAATACTGAACAGGCTGGCTTTCCTGAGCACGCACTCACAGCAGATAGGGGAAGGTGGTTCAAGAACACATTAAAATCCTGCCCCTCTGTTTTTGGAGTCCCAGTAGCCTTCACTACACCATCACTTGGCTTTCAAAGGCACAACCCCCCTCACCCAGGGGGTCTGCTTGTCTTTCCTTCGCCCTGTACCCAGCACAAAGCCTCGCCTGCCCAGTCCGGGCTTCCTATTGAATCAAATTGACTAACATGGGTAAGCAGCTCTGAAGAACTAGGCTGGAAACAGGAGGATAGAGATAACAGATTGAAAAAGCCAAAATATCTGCCCTCCCCATGCAGGCTGAGTAAAGGAGCACCAGGTATTTGAGTCATGCTGGATCCAAACTTGGAGAAAGAAGGCATTTGGCATAGTCAGGGATGCTGGCAGCAGCCCCCTTGCTAGGCACAGGGGGTTCTCTAATGAAATCTGGATGAGAGCGAAGGGCAACTCATGTGAAAGATTGCTCCTGCTCTCTCGCACAGCCTGAAGGTGCAGGAGGTCACATCCTTGGTGTCACATCCTAGTCTGCCACTTATGAGGCTGGGAGACCTCAAGAAAACTACCTGACTTCTCTGAGCCTCAGAGTAGTTCTCATCTGAAAATTGGAAGTGCTGCTGCCTCCCTTACAGGGTAGTTGTGAGTTTTGTAAGAGATGGGGTATGGATCATGCCTGGCATATATTTAGCCATCAATCTTTTTTCTTTCAAATTGCCTACCAGCTGGCATCTCAGAACCTTCAGGTGCAGACTCTTACAATACTTAGTCAATGGTTATCAATAAGTTGCTATCAAAAGCACATAGTTGTTGCAAATCACATATCTGATAAGGGTTTATACCCAGAATATGTAAGGAATTATAACTCAATAACAAAACACAATTTAAAACTGGGCAAAGGATCTGAAGAGACATTTCTCCAAAGAAGAAATACAAATGGCCAGTAAGCATTTGGAAAGATGCCCAACATCATCAATCATTAGAGAAATGCAAATGGTAGCTACTCTCAAAGAAAAAAAATTAGAAAATAATAATAGTTGACAAGAATGTAGAGAAATTTAAATCCTCATACACTGTTGATGGAAATGCAAAATGGTGCAGCTGTCATGGGAGACAGCACAGCAATTCCTTTAAAAATAAAACAGAATTATCATGATCCAGCAATTCCGCTTCTGGATGTATACCCAAAAGGATTGAGAACAGAATCTCAGAGAGATAGTCGTACACCCATGTTCATAGAAGTGTTCATCACAATAGCCAAGAGGCAGTAACCATCGATGGAGACTGTCAAGCAAAATGCCATACATACCTACAATGGAATATTATGCAGCCTTTCAAAGGAAAGAAATTGACACATGCTCTACCACAGATGAACCCTGATGACAGCATGCTAAGTGAAATAAGGCAGTCACAATACGACAAATATTGTATTATTCATATATGAAGGACCCACAATAGTCAAATTTATACAGACAGAAAATGGAAGAGTGGGAGACGGGGAAATCAATTAGCGGTTTAAGAGGTACAATATTTAGCTTTTCATCACTGTAACAAAATGCTTGAGATGATTAACTTATAAAGAGAAAACAATTACCTCGATTCACAGTTCTGGAAGTTCCCATCTAGAATCAAGTGGACTCCTTGCTTTGGGCCTCTGGTGGGCACACCAGGAGGCAATGGTAGGGAGTGCACAGCAGAACAAATGGCTTACCTCATGGCCGGAAGCAAAAAGGGAAAAGACCAAGAGGTTGGGGTCCCTTTCAAGGGCACTCCACCAGTGATATAAGGAAGTTCCCACTAGGCATCACCTCCCAATAGGGCCACCCTGGGGACCAAGTCTTTAATACTCAGGCATTTGGGGGGCATTCAACATCCAAACTATAGTTAGAAATTTTGAATTTGAAATTGCACAATAATACAAGTATACTTAATATCACTGAACTATATACTGAAAAACAATACAATGGTAAATTTTATGTTACCACAACTTTTTTTAACATTTGCAAAGGGGGGGGCAGTCGTTTCATGCTTCACACCATGGTGATGCAAGAGAATGAGAAACAAATGTGTTGGCCTTGAGAGGTTCCCATGTCTGAGGAAATGAGCTGAGAACATGCAAAATGAAGCAGGGTGAAGTTCAATACGGGTCAGCACTGGGAACCTGGAGGCGTGTACAGCCCACGCAGCCGACAGGTGATGGGGCGCAGGCTCTGCAGGAGGCAGCAGGGACAGAGGCCTTCAAAGATAGGAAGAGTCTGGAAGGACTGAGGATGGAGGCAGGCATCCAGGCATGGGACAGAAGAGAAGGCTTAAGGGGAGGAATGGGAGGCATGTTCCCGGGACAATGAGGAAGTTTGTCTCCTAGCAAAGAAGGAAAGCACTGAGAAATCATTTGAGTAGACCGGATAAAGGTGTGTCAAGTGGTCTTGAATAAAAGCTCCGGAGAAGGTGCATGCTCTAATGCCTTGTGTTTACATGACAGCTCTCACCCTCCTTCTGGTACAAGCCACACAACAGCAGCAGCACCGTCCATGTTTTTGTGAGGTAGACACTCACCTGGGACACACTTCTCCTTGCCACAGGGCAGGAATGGACCCACGCCCAACTCCACACATACAGTTAGGAAACCTTCCTTTCCCATTCTTCATTCTACAAATATTTACTCAACACCCATGAGGCGCCAGGCACCCTTCTTGACTCTGACAATAGCAAAGACTGTGGAGGGAGTGGATTTGGGAAAAGAAAACTGGGAGCTCAGATTTGCACAGCAGAAGTATGAGCAACCTAGCAGATACCCAGACAGCTGGGCACGTGGGTCTTCAGTCCAGAAGACGCGTGGATGGAATAAACGTGGAAGAGTCATTGTACTTAGGGGGCATTTAAGGCCATAGACCTGGAGAGAGTTGATCAATTTCCTTACAAATACAAAAAAAAAAAAAAAAAAAAAAAAAAAAAAAAGCAGGAAGAAAAAGAGAGAGAGAGAGAGAGAGAGAGAGAGAGAAAGAGAGAAACATTTCATAAAGCAGAGAGAGGCATACTAAGAATGACTGCCTAATTTCCTTTGGGTTCATGGTCTGTTTTCTTTATAGCTGTCACTCGTGGGCACATGATAGTTGACATACTCATCTGTGAATAAGAAAAAAAAAACTTAGCATGTTTAAAGTCCACAGGCTTGTGATTCCATTTATAATGACCTCTTAGGCCATGGATTTGAATTAGCACAGTGACCCAGGGCTAGGGAGAATTGGTGGCAAATAAATTAGATGCCAAATATACTGAAAAATAGAAATTAGAACTCTGATTCTCGGATATTGTTCTGGTTTCCCTATCTCACCACTGTTCAGATACTGGGGACACTCTCTCAGGCTGGTCCATATTTTCAGTGTCCATGGATCATCTCCCTGGAGGACAAGCTCAGAATGTTGGCAGGGCCCAACTCACCATCTTCCAGGCATCCCATTAACCACCAGAAACAAAATTAACCAGGACTGTAAGTGAGATGAGAATTTCTTTTTTTTTTTAAAGATCATACCCAGTTCCACTTGGGGGGCAGCTATCTATGCAGACCATAAACAGAGAAAAGCAAAACTTCATATCTTTCCACCTCAACAAGAAAGCTTCCTGGGATCAGAGACAGGGACAGAGGTCCACCAGGCAAAGTGAATGATGTGGGCAGGCAGAGAGAAAAAGAGTTGTTTAGAACACTGAGGAGAGAAGGAAGCAGCCAAGCCCAGATGGAGAAGAGCCTCCTTCCAAGGCTGTGGTTCTAGGCAGGGTTCTGGAGGCACTAGGGGGAAAGGTGGGGTGGGCCTGTCACAGCACAGGGAGATGGGGCATCTGTGACCCAGGCCTCATCCCCTGGGCTCTCGCACCACCATCTGCCTCCACTGCTGCAGGAAGGAGGAGAACAAGCAGAATGGAATGGTTTCCAGGATTCCCGTAACAGACAGAGACAATCATAAGATATGACTTACCTCAGAGTTCCCAGAAAGCAGCTCTCCCCACCCTGCAAACTTCACCCCCACCCCACCACCTCCAGCACTGCACCCATTGCCTAAAATTCTACACAGGGAAATTCACTTGTTTGGGTTAAACTAGAAGGTACAACAGAATCACCTGAAGCACTTTGAAAAACACAAATTGTAGGGCACCACATGCAACTCACAGATGACAATCACCAGGATTACAAAACCAGGCCAATGCATTTTTAAAAACCACTTCATGTGGCTCTGATGTGTGGCCAGAATTGAAAGGAAAACATTGCCTTCTCTAGGAAAGATTTTTGGAAGGCAGCGCTTGTAGAATCTCCACTTCATCTACAGTCCTAATGACAATCACACCACCGATCGAGAGCGTCATAGGGTCCTGGTCCTGAGCTATGCACTTCACGAAGATAGTCTGTTATTTCTCACGACAATCAACATAGTTAGTGTCATTGTTCCGATCTTGCAGAATCTGAGCTCAGGAACATCAAGCAGGAGGTAACCTAAGGTTGAACCCAGGACATCTGCCTCCTTCCTACATGTCATTTTTATTAGAGGCACTATTAAAGAAAGAAAGAAAGAAAGAAAGAAAGAAAGAAAGAAAGAAAGAAAAACAACAATGGCAAAATCCACTATTCACTGAGCTCCCAGGGGTCAGGCTCCTTCCTGTTCATTCAGGTCTCTGCGCCCTTTGCCAGGTCCAGCGATGAGGTCATTCTGGCACTTGGACCGTCTCTGACCAGGCCAGCTTCCTATGTCTATGGCTTAAGAGCTGACGGAACATCTGTAGGGACCAGAGCCGGAATCAAGCCCTCTGCGGAGTCTGGTAATGTGGATGTGTTGGCTCAAACTATTTGGACTAAACACAGTCTAAAAAGCCTCCTGCTTGGGGCAAGGTTTTGAAAGAAGCAGTCGGGGGAAAATACCCACGCCCACAATACGGATGTGAGGAATAAGTAAATGTACACAGATGTGGCCAGGCAGGGCGGGAGCTGAAAGATAAACCAGAGTTGGCCGGGTGGAAAGAGATGAGCTAACTTCCTACATCAGCTCCTTCTGGTTCCTGTCTCCGGAGCAACTTCAAAGGCAGAAAGCATCAGACTAGCCTGGGAGGCTCAGACCTGCGTGTGAAGGGTAGGGTAGCAAGAAGGACTCCTATCCAGCGGCCCTTTTCAACTGTACTGAGGTATAACTGACAGATAGAAATTGTAAGGGGTGCATTGTGATGTTTTGATACACATATATTTTGTGAAATGATTACCACATCAAACTAACAGAACCACCTCACCTAGTTACTTTTTTGCATGTGGTGAGAATACTTAATATCTATTCTCCTAGCAAAATTCAAGTAAACAAACATCAGTATGAACTGAAGTCATCATGCTATATGTTAGGGCTCCAGAATTTATTCATTTACAATCTTAATTTATATCCTTTGACCAACTTCTCCCCTTACCCCCAACTCCCCAGACTCTAGCAAACACTCTGCTCCCGGTTTCTATGAATTTGATTCTTTCAGATTCCACATGTGAGATCAGGCAGAATTTATTTTTCTGGGGCTGACTTATTTCACTTAGCATAATGGCATAATGTTCTCCAGGTGCACAAAAGTGAGGGTTTCCTTTTGTAGAGCTAAATAATACTTTATTTTCTCTACCCATTCATTCATCAACAGATACTTGCGTTGCCTCCATATCTCAGCAACTGGGAATAACGCAACACACATGAGATCACAGATGTCTCTGAGATGGTGATTTTATTTCCTTTGGACATCTACACAGAAAAGAGGTTGCTGGATCATATGGTAGTTTCTGTTTTATTTTTTGAAGAACTTCCACACTATCTTCCATTATGGCCATACCATTTCACATTCCTACCAACCATGTTCAAGGGCTTCCTTTTCTCTACATCTATATCAAAGTTATCTTTTGACTTTTTGATAATAGCCATTCTAAAAGATATGAGGTGATAGCTCATTGTGGTTTGAATTTGCATTTTCCTGATGATCAGTGATACTGAGCATATTTTCAGATACCTGTTGACTGTTTGTATATCTTCTTTGAAAAAATATCTATTCAGATCCTTTTGCCTTTTTTTTTTTTTTTTAAGGTACAAGGGATTGAACCCAGGGGCACTTAACCACTGAGCCACATCTCCTAGACCTTATTATTTTTCATTCTGAGACTGGGTTTTGCTAAGTTGTTGAGGGTCTTGTAAAATCGCTGCAGCTAGCTTTGAACTTGCAATCCTCCTGCCTCAGCTTCCCAAGTCACTGGGATTCCAGGTGTGCAGCCACCAAGCTCGGCACCTTTGCTTTTTTTAAAATTGAGGGTTTTTTTGTTTTTCCATTTTTGTTTTGCTATTGAGCCGTATGAATTCCTTATCTATTAATCCCTGATTGCACATATGTTTTGCAAATCTCCCGTTCTATGGGCTGCTGTCTCATTTTGTTGATTGGTTCTTTGCTGTTTTGGTTTGATGTAGTCTGCTTGTTTATTTTTGCTCTTGTTGCCCGTACTTTTGGTGTGCTTTTCACAAGCCCCTGAAAAAGAGCTGCAGAGTACCTGGAAGCAGGAAGGCAGGAAGCCCTCCACAGTCTCACCCCAGCCTGGCTTTCCAACATCCTCACAGCCTGGGACAGATACTTAAATGCCCTCCAAGGCTTAGCAGAGAGCAAGCATTGCAGGGCCTTCAGTCTTCTTTTCGTGGGAGACCCTCAGTGTACCACAGCCAGCCAGGAGCTCTCCACAAGCCCACCGAGAGGACTGTGCTGGAGCAACAAAGCCCTGTTGAGCTTTTCTGGTCCCAGTGGCGAGCACACTGGCTGCCTTCCCAGTAATCCAGCACAGGCTGTATTAGCACTGAGCCGCCCCTGAACCTGCCCCTCTGAGACCACAGCCCACAGCCTGTCAGCAACACTGGCCAGCCCGGGCACAGACCCAAAACATGCACATGCCCATCTGCATCTGCTGGGCTGGGCTGGCAAGGTCTCCAATCCGAATGGTGAGCTCTGGCTAGGGACCGTGTCAGAGCTGGAGAACGGGCCTGGGTGAATCAGGACATTGCTTTCCTTCTGTCTCCCATAGCCAGGTCCCATTCTTCTGGTGCCTTCGGGCCCCAGGAAGACCCTGATATGTGACCTCAGGAGGCTTGAGACCCTGTCTCACTCCCTACAACTGATGGGGTGTTTTGTGCAACATAAAAGCCAGAAAGTGTCAGATCTGTGTATGCTGGAAGCAAACTATAAACAACTGTAAGGAAATGTTTCTCAGAAGCTTTATGCAGCTAGAGTGTCGGTCCATTTCCAGGGTATGTTGTTTAATCCGAGTTTCCAACTCGTCAAAAACCTCTTCTGGTTTCTGGACATATAACAGCCTTGCCTGGCTCCAGCTCCCCGCCATCAGTGTCTCCTTCTCAGGCATACTTAGAAGCCATCATTCCTGGTATTGCTGAGAACAATGTCCTGATCTTTTTGGTACTGGGTACTGAGCCCAGGAATACTCTACCACTGAGCTGCATCCTAACCCTTTTTGTTTTTTATTTTGAGACAGGGCCTCACTAAATTGCCCAGGCTGGCCTCTAACATGCAATCCTCCTGTTTCAGCCTCCTGAGTCTCTGGGATTACAGGTGTGAGATCTGCTTCCTAATGCCTCAGTTCTATCCTACAGCTTCCCCACTTAGTTTTAGTAACTGGTGAGCAACATTATTATTGTTTTTATTTATTTATTTTTTTTTGCATGAAGATCACTTTAGGAAAAAAAATTGTTTGCAACTCATATGTCTTTTTAATCAGGTGTTTTAAATCAGAAAGTGTGATATGTGTCACCAAAAGTATTACCTCCCTGTCAGTAAAGACTGATCGAACAGAAAGCAACTAACATTTCTGAAACTACCATGTAATTTGCGTATGAGGGTATCTCCTTCTAATGCTGTACTGTCAAACATTTGTGGTCTGGGATGAAGCCAGGCAGAATGAAGAGTTGGGTGTGGAGAGATAGAAGCATTTAGAGGTGCAGTAGTGAATTAGACCTGAATGAAAAAGAAAAATGCCCAGGGTATAATGAGATGAGATAGAAAGGGACTGGGAGGAGGTTGAGAGAAAAGAGACAAGAGAAACTGGCAGGAGAAAGGCAGTCCCTTGGGGAGACTCCCAAAGCCCAGGCTGGCTGTAGGAGGAGGACGTGCAAGGGCTAGGGGGGATGGGAACAGAGTCTGAGCAGGTGGAGGAGTGAGCAGGGAGGGATGAGGGGAGGTGCTGGACTTTCCTGCCCTCCTCTCAGCTGGCTAGGAAGCACGGGGCAGAGGAGATCCTGCTTCCTTCTGCATCTTTGTCTCTCTGACTCTGCAACCTCTGCCCCTATCTTGCCTCCACACCAACCCAGCAGGAGAAAGAAAAGCTGGGGAACAGCTTCACTGCTCCCATCAGATGGCAGCGGCAGCAGAAGGGCTGCTGATTTACTCAGCTCAGGGATGACTTGATCACTTTCCAGGGAAGGAGAGTCAATTATTCTTCAAGGACTCTAATACGCTGTGGTTTCTTATTCTTGATATTAGATTATGGCGGTATCTCAAAGCCACTAAGTTCATCACAGCCTGCAGTTGTGATGCTCATTAAGATGTAAATCCCATTGTCACTCAGGCCCGAAAGGATCTAAGGGTTTGGGTTGTTTTTATTAAGGTGTAATTGCACACTATAAAATTCACTCATTTCAGTGTAGTTTCAGTCCATGGATTTTGACAAAAATATACATTCTTGTAACCATCACCACAATGAAGATACAAGATAGAATGCTACCTCAAAAAATGCCCTATGTCCCTTGGACATCAGGCCCCACTGCATCCTGGCAGTCGCTGGCCCCCCCAACCCTAGAACTCTGCCTGCTCTAGATTATCACATCCATAGGACTGTACAGCAAAGAGCCTTCCATTCTGGTTTCTTTCACTCAACATCATACTTTTGAGATCAATATCAGGTTTTTAAAAGAGATAGGAAGAAACAGAATTTGAAGAGACTGGGCACTGAAGGCCATTAAAGGGTACAGAAAGAAAGTAGGAGTCCCAAAGATACAACCTGCTGCCATTGCAACTGGACCAAGAGCAGCTCCTGAATTCTAAAGCTGGCTTGCATTTAGACACAAAAAGACACTCCAACAGCAGCATAGGATAATTCAAAGAACATGAACTTTGGTCAGCAGACATGCACTTGAGACTGCTATGTGATTTTGGATAAGACCCTTAGCCTTTTTGAGCTCCTGACTTAGCTAATCAGAACACCATGCCTCTCTAGCACAGTGATGCAAAGAAGGACCCTCCAAGCAACTTCTGCTGAAGTTATCAGGAAAGACACCCTGTCTTGTCACTCTATGGGTTCCTAAAATAGTAATAGTTCAATTTAAGCCTGGAACATTTGGTGGCCATTTCTGCCACGACATGGAAAGATTCCAAGAACATAGCCAACCAGAAAACAGTAGCTTAGTGAGACAAAGACAGCAACATGATGATGTCATATGAGCACAATGATCCAACTTTCCTTCCATCCACCCCTGAACCACTACATGAATCAATACAGCCCTTCAGTTTGCTTCAACAAATAATACATGAGTTGGGAGCAGCGGCACATGCCTGTAATCCAGCGACTCAGGAGACTGAGGCAGGAGGGCAAAGTGAAGCTGCTAAGCAACTCAGTGAGACCCTGTCTCTAAATAGGACTGGGGATGTGGCTCAGGGGTCAAATGCCCCTGAGTTCAATCTCCCGTACCAAGATAAATAAATAAATAATACATATACCCTATTACTTAGAGGTGTTGCAAGAACCATAAAATAACATGTGATAGAGCCATGTAAGCTACACAGATGAGTGACATTAAAATTCATCTATTTCAGTCTCTAGAAACATGATTCCCAATCCTGTACTTTTCAGAACCATAATATCTTTTGGTGGTACTGGTGCTGGTGCTGGTGTTGAGACAGAATCTCACTAAGTTGCCCAGGCTGGTCTCAAACTTGTGGACACAAGTGATCCTCCCAATCCTGCCTCATCCTCCTAATTAGCTGGGACCGCAGATGAGTGCCACTGTGCCCAGTCTCTCCATTTGAATGTTTGTTTGTTTTTTTCTCCTCAGTGCTTGGGGCTAAACCCAGGTTCTTGCACTTCCCAGGCAATGGAGAACTCTCATCTTAATTTCTAATAATTCTAAGGCCAGAGTCAGAACACTATGACACATGCCGTACATGACAACCAAACATCTAAGACATCTTAGCCTCAGTTAGGCCTTCCTAGACACTCACCCTAACTTTTCCCCAGATGCTCAAATTCAATACAGTTCAGCCAAGATTGAGAACAAGGTCCAAGGTTAGGATCTGTGGTTATATAAGGATTAACAAGATATTGTTTCCATCATAAAGACAATCCAAAATAAAGGGAAAAAACACATCTGGTTAGAAAAATCAGAAAAAGATCCTTGAAGAAGTACTTGAGAATGGATGGGATAGCAAACCGTGGAGACGGGGAAGGGCATTTAGGGGCAGATAAGACACAGCAAACCCACAGAGAAAGGAACACACATTTTTTTCAGAACAAGCAAATAAGCCCTTTGGCTGAGGTGTATTTTATCTACAGGTGTAAAAAAAAATTAATTCAAAAAGACAAAGTAAATAGGATGAAAGACTCTAGTTGCTGGGTAAGAAGTCATTATTTAATTCCAAAGCAAAGAGAAAACACTGAAAGATTTGAGCAGGAAAATAACATAATTAAAACTGGGATAATTAATGATTTTAATTAACATAATTAAAATCATAAATCTTGCACTAGTTGTAGAATGAAGCTAGAGGTGGGGAGAGATTGGAGCAGGGGCCAGTTGCAGGCCTGTCCAGTGGGACTGTGGGGAGGGGGAAGGCTGCTGGAGCCATCAGGAAACAACAGGCTGGACTTGGAGGCAGTATCAAGGTCAAGGGGGAGAGGAAAGGTGCAAAGGGTTCAACAGGGAGACCCAAAGAATGGAGGCATGGCCACAGTCAGGAAGAAAAGTCCAGGTTAGGATGGGCTGCAAGTCCACTCCTGGATTGGTTGAATTTGGGGTCCCAGGGTGACATCCAGTCTGTGATGTCTAAGAAGCATTTGGAAATGCACACAACCGAGCAGACAGGGTGTCTAGGACCCAGACTGATGTGAAACAGAGCCAGGGGCAAGCAGGGCTCTGTGAATAGAGCAAAGACAGAATTCAAGAGGGTGGTGGGAAGACCAGCAGAGGGAGTGTGGTTGAACTTGAGCTTTCAACCCTGATGTTGCATGTGTTACAACTTCAGGGGGAAAGGGGGGCCCAGTAACAACAGATGCTTCCAGGATATCTCCACGTCAGGGGTGAGGAGAGACACCCACCAAAGGGACAGAAGGGAGCCGAGAGTCCTCTGCCAGGCAGTCCTGAGGAGGAGCCAGGCCCTTGGGCAAATCCACCCTCACTAGATCCCATGCCAAGTGAATGGGGACACCACTTCCCACCCTGCCTCCAGGGCTGTCACAGACGCTTGGACAGGTAATGTATGACTGAAAGCTCTGAGGAAGAGCACAGAGTGTTCTGGGGCTGGGGCTGGCAGGCCTGGATTCTGCCAGGGCCAGGCTGCAGGCGGGCGGGAGGGGAGGGAGGGGCAGGAGGGGAGGGAGGGGAGGCTGGCTCCGCAGGAGCGTTCGGGAGTTCCTGATTTATCCATGAGCTGCGAGAAAGCTCCAGCAAGCAGGCAGCCTGTATGCCAGCCAAGACGTGGGCCAGGGGTAATTCATGCTCGCTCACTCACCCACCTCCCCGTCAGGATTTCATGTGGAAGACAGCTGCGTAGGAGGAACATTTGGTCTCAAGTTGGCAAGGCTGGCATAACCATGCTCCCCTGGGGGAACCGTCCAGCCCCCACAGCGTGCAGTGGGACAGACGCTGGTGGTCAGGTTAGGGCCTGACGCACACAGGAGAGGAACGTGAGTGCCAGCCGCAGCGCCTCCAGAATGGCCATGCCCCTCTTCCCTGGGTTCCAACCCCTCCTGCCCTGCTCCCCAACTATGCTCCCATTCTCCAAGATCAGACTATGTGGGCCTCGGTGCACTCTCCCCTGATCACCCTGCACCAGAGTGACTCTAACCACCATGGGATCTCTGAAGCATCTAAGGCTGCAGACTCTACCCTCACTTGTCGCCATTAACATTCCCACTCATTCTTTCTTCCCACAAAACCTCTTCACACCTACTCTACCCGAGGATACTCAGGGGAGGGTATATTGCCTTAGGGGAAAGAGGTTTGGCCTGCTCTGTTCTCCAGCAAATTGACTGTGACACAGCTGGAAAGCCCGCCTTCCTCCCCAGGTAACCACAGCACTTGACAGAAAGTGAGAGGAGCTCGAGAGGAGCTCGGTGCAGCAGCACGCATCTGTAATCCCAGCAGCTCCTCAAGGCAGGAGGAAGGCGAGTTCAAAGCCACCCTCAGCAAAAGCAAGGCGCTAAGCAACTCAGTGAGACCCTGTCTCTATATAAAATACAAAATAGGGCTGGGGATGTGGCTCAGCGGTGGAGTGCCCCTGGGTTCCAATCCCCAGTACCAAAAAATAAAAATTAAAAAGTGAAAGTAACCTCAGAGGTAAAGGAGACCAGGCAATGCTGGAGAAGTCAGAGTAAAGGGACAGAATCCAGGGCCAGGGGACTCAGGAGGTCTTCCTGGGGGAGGTGGCTTCTCCGTGCCTGATTTGCCTGACAGATGGATTTCTTCCTGTGCTACTGTGGCATTAGCACGTGACAGCACTGAAGGAAAATGCTCTGGGCAGTGTGATCTAGACCCAGGAACACAGGCCCTATCGTCGCGTAGAACTGCCTTCCGATTTTAAGACTTTTCTGACCTTGGGCAGATGACCTAGTCTCTCACAGAGCCATTTTCCCATCTACAAATCAGAAACGTAAGTATGTATACACCAGGAGGATGTGGTAAGGAATAAACGGAGCAACCTCTGGAAAGAGACAGTGCAGGGCCATGCACATGGTAGGCACACTATTGTTTTAATTCCCTTCCCCCCTCCCTCTGCAACTCAAGAATTGCCTTGGCCTCGAAATGGCATCTCTTGCTCCATGGTCCTCAACTGGTCTCTGCACTCCCCAAGAGAAGGGTCTGGCCTGCCTTCCTCACCCATTCCCATGTGTGCCTTCAAAATGCACAAAACATTCAAGTGCAAAGGTTTCTCTTCTTTTTGGTCCCTCTGCAAAACCCCGCTTCCATGATGAAGGTGGGGTGCAGAGGTTAAATGACCTGTCCATGGTGACCAAAGCTAATGCACAGTCCAACTCAAAGCCGACAGCCTCAGCTCCAAACTGTAGCACCTCACACCTCTTAGGGCTTCTTTCATGGTTCTTTATTGGAACGAAATGGTTCTAAGATATCTCTTCCTACAGAAGTGACATTCCCTGAGAACTCTGACCAAAAGGAGAGTCTGCAGTAAGGACAATGTGCAACCCTAAGATGTAAACTTCTGGTGGTGGCAGATATGGCAGGACAGCCTTGCCAGAGTCACCGAGCCCCCAGCAGGGGAAGACCACACACAGTGTTGTAGTCGCAGCACTCCCCCGTGGCTCCTAGGGATCTGCCCACGTCACAGGCTGTTTTCAGCTAGATGCTGGCCCTCACCTAGTGACTGAGATGGAAATCAGCAGGCAGGCCGGGACTGTCCCCAGGACTAGCCCCTTGTGGAAGGAGTGATGGGAGCAGGATGGGGCAGGGGGAGCAGTTGGGCTGAGTGGAAGCTGCTATAAAGTTCTCAGGCAAAAAGGCAGAGGTTGAATATTTTCTCTCATATGTGGAAGCTAACCCGCAATAAGGCGGGCGGGGAGAACAGAAGTTGGGTAGATTAGAAAATGGGGGATGGAGGGAAAGGAGGGGGAATAGGAAAAGAAAAGACAATGAAATGCATCTGACATATTTTCCTATGCACATGTATGAAAACATCAGAGTAAACCCCACCATCATGTTCATTCACAAGAATGGGATCCTGAGTAGAATAAGATATATTCCAAGCTTGTATAATTATATCACAATGGATTCTACTGTCATATAACTAAAAAGAGCCAATAAATAAATTTTTTTTTTTAGAAGTTCTCAGGCAACCCGAAGAGGAGTCCTGTACCCTTGCAGAATTCTTTTAAATCGGGCCGGGGGCTGGGCCATGCACTGTGGCCCTCCCCATAAGCCTGTCCTTCAATGTGAGCTGCTCACAGGAAGGGCAGGATCTTGGTCTTTCTTCTGCTGAGGGCAACGTGGTGGGAGGAGGGGCTCTGTGGCAAGCTGTCAGCAGTGACACTCCTGGCCACAGGGGCATGAGCACGTCAGGACTCCAGGGGGGGTCTGTGCATCACGGAATCCACCCACATTCAGTCTCAGGGATTATCCAGACACATGCCAGGGGCCTGGGTCAAAAATCCTGCTGCTCCAGGAAGGTGGATCACCCAGACCTGGACACCTCACCTACCCTGGGGCTTGCCTGGCTCCCAAATGCACCAGAAAGTCACTTCTTCTGTCATGCTGATTTCCCACGCTCAAGCCACTTGACACAGGCAACCCCACATTGACATGGAGGAGCACATTGCTTTTCTGGATTGCGATCATTATGTAAAATGAGGTTCAACTACAGACACAGAGCTGAGTGTCAGAGCTGAATGTTTTCACTGGCTGCACTTCCCAGCCATCCAACCCCAACGACCTGAACTATGTGCTCTTGAACCACTTCGTCAACACCCACCCCAGCTGCTCTCCTCCTCACACCGTGCCAGATGCTATACCCCGCATATAAAAAGTGTATGGGATGGCCCCTTCCTGCAAGGAGGTTTGCCTGAGAAACTCAGGCCCCCAAGAAACTGCCACACACTGCATGCCACACGACACAGGCTAGAGGTGAAATCACTGTTCTGAGGAGGGATCAGCAGGTTCCCATGGACTCAGCAAAGCAGGAGGAGACCCCAGAGGTCCCCAGCAGAGTCATACCTGGAATCCAGTCTCTCTCAGCCCAGAGCTCTTCCTATCAGGCTACTTTGGGGAAGAGAGACTCTATCTGAGTGGGGGAAAGATTGAGAGGTGGAGATGGTGAGAGGAAGGAGAACAGGTGTTTAGGGCCAGCTGCTTGGCTCACACCATCAGCTCCTGCAAGTCTTTGCTCAAATCTCACTCTCTCAGCAAGGCCAGTGCTGACCAGCCTGGGTGCTACTGTGGCCTGCCCACCCCACAGCACCCCAGGAATTCTAATAGCCCCTACTGCACTTGGTTATTTTTTCCTTTTCCATGACCTTCATCATCTAATCACATACTACATCATCTATTTCTTACCACATTTATTGTTTATCTGTCATCCTTTGCTAAAATAGAAGCTCCATGAAGAGAGGGATTATGTCTGCTGTCTGCACTGATGCACACCAAGTTCCTAGAATGAGGGATGAAACACAGTAGACCCTCAATAAATATGTGTTGAATGAATGCATGAATGAATTATTTACTATGTATGAGGACAAAACTAGCCACCAGGGAGGGTAATGAGCAAGTCGGAACCTCTGTCCTCATAAAGCTCCCGGTCTGTCTCTCTGGACCTCCCCAACCAGGCTCTGAGAGAGGAAGAAGCCCCAAATTTAAGTCCCATATTGCTGGGGTGCACACTAGTTATTCCATCAATTTGGGAGGCTGAGGCAGGAGGATTGCAAGTTGAAGACCAGCCTCAACAACTTAGCATGGCCCTAAGCAACTAAGTGAGACCCTGTCTCAAAATAAAAACAGGCCTGGGATGTAGCTCACTGCTAGTGTGCCTCTGAGTTCAATTGGTAGTACTAAAACACAACAAAAAAAGGAAAAAACAAAAACAAAAAACCACAAAAACTTAAACCTCCATGGCCAAATTCCAATCACTGCCAGACTTTGTAAGTAGGTTAATTGTTTTGAGGGAGACTCTATAGCCCACAAAGCCAAAAACCTTTCCTTTCTGGCCCTAAGAAAGTAGCTGACCCCTAATGCAGGGCATCGATGAATGACAATGGATGAACTTTTCTCCTGACCATCTACAATTGTACATTATGTCTCATCCTTGGGAAAACTGAGAAAACATTCATGTCTTTTTTTGTTGTTCTGTGGTCCAGATGAGGAATCCTATTTGAGACAGACAGTAAAAGAGACAGAAAAGCAAACAAACAGGAAAATCTCAAATTTTGTGTTAGGTTCCAACTGGGAGAAGAACAGGAAAAAAAACTACAGAAACATTAGAAGCTGCACGTAGCCTGATTTGGAGGATCCTGGAAAGCTTCCTGGAGGAAGTGACATCTAAGATACAATTATTGCTACTGTCCCTACTACTGCCCTAAACAAATATGTTAAAACAAATATGGAAAATATGTTATAATACCAGCTGACTTAAAATCTTTTTTTCCAAGAGGTAGATATCAATGAATGTCATTAACCTACATAACATGGGCAATGACCACAAACACTGCATTTGAATATTCAGTAATCTGATTGTATTACAGGTACTGTGAAACGTAAGGCTGCCTTGTGAGCTGAAACTAACATATGAAAAACCTCAACATATTCAAATACCTACCATTCTCAGCCTGAGTCGGACACACAATAGCATTCAGGCTCACCTACAGAGAAACACTAGTACTTGAGACATATCTGTCCTTGGCAACCCATGCAGAGCTCTCTGCCAACTCTGGATGCCCAGGGCCCCTCCAGTCACTCCTCCTCTCCAGTGACAGTGTGACTCAAGTAAAACTCTCATAAATTTAATTTACACTGATAGTCAAATGACTGGTAAGACAACGTGGACATCTCTAGGACATCTGTATTTTCCTCACTCATAACAAGGTTTAGGTCACAGGAAAGACTTTGTAAAGGTGGAATTTCAAGGGCTGTGGCAGAGGGCAGGAAAGGCATCCATGGGAAGTGGGAAGTCATCTCCAAAGCCTAATCTGCATCACAGGTGGAGCCTGCAATTATAAAACAATCCAGGTGCTCAAAAGACCCTTGAATTTTAGGTTTAGGGCTCAACTTAGTAATCACATACTCATGATCAAGACCTTTATGTCTCTGAAATCTTTCTCTCATCCCTAACACAAATGTGAGAACAAAAGAAACTTCACTTCTCTGTTTCCTGAAGAGACACAGTAAATGAAAAATCTCCAGACAAGTATTTATTGCTCTTCTATCAGTTCATCTCCCCACCCCTCTGGGCCTCTCTCCCAGGCCACACAGTCATGCATCAAGCCTTCATGGGCCATAAAACCAATGGTCCTGAAATACTGATTGGAAAACCAAAGGGAGAAAGTCTGCAATCTTTCTCAGTGAATGTTCTTGGCCCAAGAAGGCAAACTGTGAAAGGTAGATAATCTCTTTAGCAGGTAGCCTCCATTCTGAAAGGATAGGAAAACCCCATGTGTCAATCACAAGCTAAGATTGTGCATCCTTCCGTTAAGCCACACCAGGCTCTCCTGACACTACCAACAATAATATCCTCCTCTCTAAAAACAAAGGCAAGTGATAACTAATCACAGAAGTCAACTGGCCCTAAAACTCACCTTCTTACCAGTTCCAAACTGTCCACAGCAGCTGCTTCTGCCCTGGACTTCTCCCAGGATAGAAATCACCCAAGCTTCTGCTAATTTCACATTCCTATTTCCTTCACTTCAAAAGTTTCACTGACAGCCTCCAAATGATCTTTCACACCCATGGGATTTGGTTTCCTTTCAGGTAAATTTAAGGAATATCATTTTCATGTTCCATGAATATAAAAACTTATTTCAAAAAATCCTTTTTACAAATAACAACTGTTTGCCATGATCTGTTGAGCAGACACAAGAATTTTTTAGTCTTGTTGTTGTTTGGTTTGGTTGTTTTCTTGGGAGAAGTGCCTTGTCAGAGACGAAAGAAACTGGTAGCTCTTGACAGTGAAAAAGTTGTGCTCTGTTAAGCCTCAAACAGCTCTTCGAGCCCGGCATCTCCAGCTTCATGATTGTCCCCCAGCTCATGTGTGACTTCCCTTTGTCTTTCCCCTTTCTAATCCAGAGCTAACAAAGGAACTCAAAAGCATCCCTTCTTATCAGTGTTGCTAAACTATAAAATTATGACCCTATACACATTTTAAAAGTGCAAAATATGCCCTGATGCATAGATCTCCCCCATATTGATCTATTCTCTCATAAGACCACAGATGGGTCTAGGACCTGGATACCAAATGGGCTCCCCTTGGGGTGAGGTAAAGGTGGCAGCTCTTCCTTCTGTAAAGGAGGCCAGCGTGGACCCCGACCCTGACCCTGGCCCAGTCAGAGTCAGCGTGATTAATTAGGTTACCAATAGACCTTAGAAGATTTTCTGCTCAAACTTGAAAAATAAGCCCTATGAAGGATGAAGCCTCCCACACAGTCCAGAATCAAAAACAGCTGCATTCCTGAATATTCGGATGCCTTCAATCCGTGTCAAACTTTATATACCCAGGGGTCAGTGATCACAGCCTCACAGGGTCTGAGTAGTGTCCTTTAGGTTACTGTTGTAGGATGGGAAGAAGGAAAATAGGAGAGGGAGGAAGGGAGGAAGGGAGGAAGGGAGGAAGGAAGGAAGGAAGGAAGGAAGGAAGGAAGGAAGGAAGGAGGGAAGTGAGGAAGGAAGGAAGGAAGGAAGGAAGGAAGGAAGGAAGGAAGGAAGGAAGACACAAATGCATATGGCAGAGGCTGCAATCAGGAGCCCCTAAACTGGCGTGGCCTCATCTCCACGTTGGCTATGCTATGAGCACTCTTTGATGATAAGGAGATGCAATGGATCCCTGTTAAGGAGACATGTGCATGGGCTGAGGGCGAGTCTCATGGAGACTTCCATCTACTTTCTCTCCCCTCTATATTGTTCAGTATCCCATAAGCCAATGCAAAGACAGACCCCATCATGCACTCCACTGCCCTGGAGTAAATGCTGTGATATCAATTCCTTTAAGTCTCTAGAATGAAGATTCTGAACCATTGAACAGGCTTTTTGGAGCCCTTTCCTTTAGCGTCCAGGATTCTGAGTCATCATTCATCATGGTAGTCATGGTCAGAATCCTACCTGTGCAAGTAGAGAATGAGATCCCTGGTGGAGCAAGGGAAAAGAACAAGGGGTGGAAGCAGGGAAAGAAGTGGGAATAGAGAGAGCATTCCCTGGAAAACAGTACAGCACAGGTTAGGAGCGAGTGCTCCAGAGCCAGTGTGTGCTGAGTTCAAACCTCTGCACCATTACTTATTAACATCCAAACACATTACTCCACCTCTTTAATCTTAAAGAAGAGATGATGATAATAATACTTAGCTCATATAATATTTAAAAAATAAATGACACAATGCATGAAAAACACTTAGCATGAGGCTTTTAGGTAGATGAGAAAATCCAGCTCAAATACTAAAAGAAACCATAAACTGGTAAAGAAAGACCTGGACTCAGAGTTGGACCACCTGGGTTTTCAGTTCTATGCTTGTAAAATGAGCAACTTATAATGAAGTTTCCTCCCGACTCAAGCAGTTTAGAAGTCTGTGACTAAGATGTAAAGGCTAAAAAGTCACCTGGACATTACAACTATAATAGAAAATGACGCCCAATAGCACATTCACCAAGGAAGCATCGTGCACAAGAGGATTTAAATGGAAGGTGTGTGTTTGCATGAGAGAGTGTGGTGGAGGAGGTGCTGCTAGGGAAGCTGGAGGTTAACCACTGATGTCATTGCTTGGGTTGTAATCCTTTGATTTGCTAGACCAGCTCCAGGAAAGTTTTGGCCACCTAGATATAGGGTCTTATATTAGAAAATTTTCCCAAAAAATCAAGAGGGAGAGATGGCTCTTTGCCCTAACCTTGATCTTTGCCCTTTAAAGCCAAAACTGTTAACACCTTTAATCTTTCTAGAACAACTTCTCTCCATCATCTTACTCCCTTGATGGTATACAAAAGACTTTCTAAAAGGATATGCAGCCAGGCGTGGTGGCTCATGCCTGTAATCCCAGCAGCTTGGGAGGCTGAGGCAGGAGGATTGCGAGTTCAAAGCCAGCCTCAGCAATTTAGCGAGGCCCTAATCAACTCAGTGAGACCCTGTCTCTAAATAAAATACAAAAATAGGGCTGGGGATGTGGCTCAGTGGTGGAGTGCCCCTGGGTTCAATTCCCAGTACCAAAACAAAACAAAACAAAACAAAAAGGATATGCAATCATACTTTAAAAACTGCATTTAAACAGAGAGCAAAGCCTGGTGTGGATAACACACCACCTCCCTCAGTCTGGTTTAAACCAAGGAGGGCTTTAGCTTCCTTCTTGGTTTCCCAGAATTCTGAGATAAGTATGAAAATACATGCCCCAAACGTGAAGCTGGAAGCAGAGATGATGCAATGGCAAGAAGCCAGAGTCACCAGGGCTCAAATGATAACCAGCACATCTGGGAGGAATGACAGATGTTGCACAAAAGCTTGGTCAAATCCTCTTAGCTACCTGGAATGTCCTCCCTTCTACTCCAAATCCTCTTTAAAAGGCAGAGTTCAAAGCCCTGTTCTCCTGGAAGCCTGTGCCTATAATTTAGCATCCCAACAGGAACACCCACTCCCACTCATGTGCAGGGGGTGGACACTCAGGACACTGCCACTGCTCAGGTCTATCGTTAATACACATCTCATTCTCCAGAAAGGACTTCCAGGAGGTTTGACAGTATCTCTTGTATCACCTTGCACTTGGTGCATGCTGAATAAATAACCATGACCTAAATAGATAAGGGAACCATTCTTGTGTATACAGAATTTTCTTCTCAAAAAGGGACAGCACTATTTGCCTAATAAAGATTAACTGTACCCAGTCATATAAAATTAATTTAGCCTTGGGCAGATAAGAGTCCATATTAGGACATGTTTAGGTATACATTTTTCTTAGAAAATTTGCTCAGCAAATGGCAGGTCTATTAAGAAGACCACTATGGCCAAGTCTATAACTAAATAGAGCTTGACAATAGGAAGTCTTTTCATCTATTCTTAATCCTGTTTCCCACGAGGAAAGGGAGGCCCAGAAAGGTTAAGTGGCTTGCCCAAGGTCACCCAGCCAACAAGCAGCAAAGAATCCAGTTCTAATTCCCTTTCCACACTCTGCCACTGCCCCAGAAAGCTCTCTATGCTCTCTGTGTCACCTGGGCAAACAGGAGGGCTACAAGGCAATAGAGCCCGAGGCCAAGCCTCCCAGGACATATCTGACTCCTTAAATCATCAATATTTTTATAAGAAAAATACATCCTAAGGTCTCAGAACAATATAGCTGAGATGCCAGCGCACTGTCCAGACACTGAAGCCAGGCCGTGGTGACAGCAGATTCCAGATTGCTTAAACTGGTCGAAAACAAGAACTCAAAGAAGGGTCTCCTAAAAGAACAGGCCATGTCATCACAGCATAAAGAAATTAAAAGAACATGTGTTGGAATACTAAGCTCAAAACCAGTGAGCTGTCCTGAGTAGCAGAAAGTCCACAGTGGGCAGAAGCAAACGGTGAATCATGACCATTCACAGGGCAAACTGGTTAGGAAAAAAGGACAGTACCTTCCCCACAAACAGCTCCAGGCAGGACTCCCTTAGCCAAGAGCCCAGAAGCCCAGAAACACATCTGTGTGTTGGAAATTAACACTTAAACCTCAGGCCCTAGAAGACTCCTGAGGCTCATTACAGGCACCCTCTAATTACTACCTTGGAAACACATGGGAACTGGATTCTGGCACTCACAGGGGCCTCTCTTCCCCCACTGCATTTTTTAACAGGGAGGATTCACATCATTTTCTACCAAGAATCTCGAGGGACAGAATGTAGAGGCACATGTAGATCATGTGGACAGAAAGCTCCAAGGGCAGAAATTGCCTCCTGTCCTGGTTCCTGCCATCAGGAAACAGAATAAATGCTGTGACCTTATCTTCTAAATACTACATTGCAAGCCCGCGTTTCCAAAGACAGCTGTGAGGTGCCTTTGTCACATACACAGGTGGGATTAGAACTCCAGATGGAAGTCAACCAACTCACCACCACTGACTCACACCTGAGCAGCACACCCAGACTCAGAGAGGCAGACCATGCAATGGTACCCGGAAGTGAAAGTGCGGTGGCCCATCTGCTTTCCCTGTCCCTCCTGTCTCCCAAGGGAGATCCACCAAGACCCAAGTCCCCACCCAAGTTCAGCACCCTCTTCTGCCTAGGAATAAGTTTAAATAGCGTTTCCCAAAATGTGTTCCTGAGACCCCTGCAGTGTCGGGGAGGGTCCCTGAGAACTTCTCAATTGTTCTGCAAGGTCAAAATCATTCTCCTAATGACAACTAACACATTGTTATGTCCCTTTCACTCTCAGGAGTGCATAAGAGTGTACAAGGAGCTACATGATGTGTGATACTGCAACCGGCCACAGAAGCCAATCAACAATCCAGCTGACTCCTATTAAGCCAGACCTTGCTGAGATCTGCAAAAATATAAACAATGCCATGCTTGTAAGACTTGTTTTGGAAAATGTAGTTTTCCATATTTCTTGAAAATATGCTCTTCATGTTAACATGTAATGGGCTTATTTTTTAATTAATTAATTTTAAAAGAATCTGTTTTCATTTTAATGTGGTAAATATTGACAGATACAGCCCACATAAACAAAGACTCTCTGGAGTCTTCAATAATTTAAAAATATTTACATTTAAATGATTTAAATTTTGGCCTAGAAACCCAAAAGTTGGAGAACCATCAGTTCATGGAAAAGAAAAAGGCTCACATCCCATCTGTGTTTCTTGAGAAAGTAAATCTGAAGCACCCACCCACTGCTTTTGCCCCAATAGACTGGATCCATCCTTCAGGGTCTGGTTCAAGGACTGTGTGCTCCACCAAGTCTAGATGACCCAGCCCCAGCCCTCTGAGAATCCCACCTCCAGTCACGGTCACAGTCACTCGTTTAGCTGTGCCACCCAGCATTTCATCATACCCTGTTCCCTGACATCCACTGCACTATTGTCCTGGATTATGTAACTTCAGTTGTTATTTAACTTTCCCCGTGGGTGTGTCTTGCTTCCCTAAGGCAACTCATAACTGTGAAAATGGGTCTGAATCCAGCTCTGCCTCTTAACTAGCGGGACGACCTTGGGCAAGTTACAGAGCCTCAGTTTCCTTGTTTCTAAAAGGCAGAGTAGGCGGACTTCCTGTGCAACCAGGCAATTGCCTGCTCTTCCAAAAACACCTAGCTCAGGATTTTTTTCTTTTCTTTTTCCTTTTTTTTTTTTTTTTTTTTGCATTGGGGATTGAACTCAGGGGCACTTTACCACTGAGCTACATCCCTAGCCCTTTTAATTATTTATTTTGAGATAGTGTCTCACTAACTTGCTGAGGCTGACCTCAAATTTGCAGTCCTCCTCCCTTAGCCTCCCAAGTCACTAGGATTACAGATATGCAACACAAGTTCAGGATTTTTCTGAAAATCACCTGTGAGAACAATCGTTACACCAAGCACAATGCAAGTACATGGGAGGCAGAGCTATCTTCCCAACCCCACAGCCACCAAGAACAGAAATGACCTTAACTATCACTTGCATGAATGATTAGGTAAATGAGTGACTGATGCATGAATTGATACATCAAGTTTGGGTCTCACCAGAAGACATCTCTAGTATCCTAACAGGGACATTTGAAATAAGCATGGACAAAGAGGGTTACTGGCTTTTAGTGAACAAGAATTATTGGTGTTCAGTGTGCCAGGGCATATCTAAGACTTCATATACCCAAATGCCTCAGATTTCTATCTTGCACATGAATTTTATGACCTCAGTATCTTAATGGCCTTTATTGTTCTCTTATTCATAGAAGAGGATTCCCAGTGCTGCTCCCCAACCTGATCCCAAGAGATATCAGGAAATCCTGCAATCCCTGGGAGGGATGCCAGCTCCTCCAACCTCCCAGGTGGTTCTCTTAGCAACCCACAGGTTGAAACTGTAGTATGACTATGGTATAGCTATTTAAACTTATTCCTAGGCAGAAGAGGGTGCTGAACTTGGGTGGGGACTTGGGTCTTGGTGGATCTTCCTTGGGAGACAGGAAGAAGAGGGAAAGCAGAT
>JAJEJO010002830.1:0-40016 GCA_020662805.1 Glaucomys volans | reverse complement strand
CTCTCTGGCAATCAGCCCACAGATCCATCAGAGCAGACAGGAAGCTGCTGTGGAAGGCTGCTTCTGTGTGGATTTGGGTTCCACTGCCTTGGGACTATGATCCCTGGGAAGGAACTCCAACAAATGAGCCCTATGCGAACCCACTACAGATAATCTGGAGATTTTCATTGTTTTCTGGGGCATGGTTTTGTTTGATCTAGTTTGCAAAGGGGGTAGGGAAAATATCCTCCAAGTCATGTCGACACGCATGCGTACTTAACAGCTACAGGATCTGTATTTTGCACGTATGTTTCAGATGTACTACACCTGGAGATATTTGTTAGATAAAATTCCAGTCCTGTCTTTCAAATGTGATCCACCATCTGTCCATCCATGACTTGGTACATATTTACCAAGTTCCCACTACTCACCATTGCTTTCCCCAGAGTGGGAATGAGCCCAAGACTGTACTTCCCAAGGTCCATAGGAGATGGGTAAAAGGATGTCAGCACTTCCATCTCCACTAATATTCCTATTAAGAAAAGAAACTGTATCCAAGCATGGTGATACATTCCTGTAATCTCAGCGATTTGGGAGGCTAAGGCAGGAGGACTGCAATTTCAAGACCAGCCTCAGCAATTTAGCAAGGCCCTAAGCAATTTATCAAGACTCTGTCTCAAAGAAATAAAATTAAATTAAAAATAAAAAGGGCTGGGAGCTGGGCGTGGTGGCGCACGCCTGTAATCCCAGCAGCTCGGGAGGCTGAGGCAGGAGGATCCAGATTCAAAGCCAGTCTCAGCACTGGCAAGGCACTAAGCAACTCAGTGAGACCCTGTCTAAATAAAATACAAAATAGGGCTGGGGTTGTGGCTCAGTGGCCGAGTGCCCTGAGTTCAATCCCTGGTTCCCTCCCCCAAAAAAGGACAAGGGATGTGGTTCAGTAGTTAAGCACCTCTGGTTCAATCCATGGTGCCAAAGAAAAAACTTTTTAAATAAGATGCATAGTTTGCCCTCTGAGAATAAAACTATAAGATTAACATAATAATGAACTGATACAAAGATAAACAAAATCAATCACTTACACTAGATCCCAATCAGATTAAACATTAACATAATCATCTCAAAAAAGTCATAGGCTGGGATGGGGAAGGAGGGGGAACTAGTCAAGAGGGTTAAAGCAGAGGGAAGTCCCCAGGTAGTTACAGTGCCCATCCTACACCTACACAAGAGGACTGCTTCAACCTGGTGCTAATAAACCATTTTTCTAAACTTTAGATTGTTAAAGTCTCCAGAGGTGCCCCAGGAATGTTAATAAATTTGACCAACACTGAATATCAATACTTTAGAATACTTTAACTCACATTAGCAAATCCAAGGGTAAATAAATTCTGAAATAAAGAAATCTGCTTAACTACTTTTCTTTCTTTTTTTTTTTTTTTTTTTTTGTACTAGAGATTGAACCCAAGGGCACTTTGCCACGGAGCTGCATTCCCTAGCACTTTTTATTTCTGATTTTAAGAGAGGGTCTCACTAAATTTCTTGGGATGGCCTGGAACTTGTGATCCTCCTGCCTCAGCCTCTGAGCCACTGGAATGACAGATGTACACTACTGAGAAATTTGTTTAACTTTTATTCTATGTTATTAATTCAATGTGGATCAAACTCATTTGATCACAGAAGTCCTTTATAGTGCATTTTCAGCCCCTAGCACTAGTTATTCTTTGGAGTTCCATGGTATCACTGAACTCATCTTCCTGAGTCTGAGGTCAGAATTAGAGTGGGACTTTCTGCAGATCCTGCCCCCAGGGCTATAAGTTAGTGCAGGGATCCTGGGATCCAGTCATGATCCTAGAATCATAATTCCCTTGTAACTTGAACTGGCATACTGACTTGATATAAAAGCTGCAAGCACTGGGTTACCATTAGCCTTTCCCCCAAATGGCTAGGGCCTCTCTTATGTGCTAACCTAGTGGTTTCCACTGGGGACAGTTTTGTCCTGGAAGGTAATGGTAATGTCCAGAGACATTTCTGACTGTCACAACTAGGAGGAAAGTGCTCCTGGTATCTAGTGGGCAGAGACTGGGGATGCTGGTCAACACCCTACAATGTGCAGGAGAACCCCCACAACAGAGTTATCTGCCCCAAATGTAATAGTGCAGAGGCTGGGAACCCGACAAGCCTGTGACCTTGGTCTGCAAGGCTGAGACTCTTGGCAAATCCGCCAAAACAACAAAGCCTACCCTAACAGGGTCCTTTGCAAGCAGCCATCAGTTTCTCAAGGGATGCATCCCTAGCTTCCTTTTTATGTCACAAAAGACAACACCTGAGATTGGGGCACAAATGCCCATCTCCTGGGGAGTGAGCCTATAATACTGGGGCATCCTCTGCCCAGTCTTCTACCCATACTTAAAGGCCACATGAGGCTATCTGCTCAGAACTGAGTGAGCAGCTTGTGGAAGCAGCCAGGCCACAGAGTCTCGGGTCTGCTTCCTTCTCCTCCTCTGCGGGAACCCAGAACAGAGGCAGGAGCTGGTATCTGTGCAGACTACTTCAGCCTTGTCATCACCAACACAGACCTAAGCTGTCAGGCAAGAAGCCTCAGGATCCCTTTCCTCCACACAGAACAGACTGAAGAACTGAACAAAAGGGGCACAATATGCCCCACGGGACCAGCAGATATGTACCAAGCATGCAATATGCTTTTGGAGGGCCCAATGCAGATCTCCTTAAGCAAGCAGAACTCTCCAGAACACATGCATCAGTGTTTAGCACATGTACCTATGTGTACAGAAGTAGCTAGAGAAGTGGGTGATGGATAGGGAGACTGGCTTATTGACAGAGAGGACAAAGCACTTGGGAGCCAAGTGATGCTTCTTAATTCACAAGTCCAGCTCTCCTTTCCATTCAATGTAACAGATACATGAACAACCTGAAGCAAGGAGAGGAGGAAGCTTCTCCTCCTTCACAGCAGTTACATCACTCTCGTCTGGGCCCATCGTACTCTGAGGTAAGCAGTGGGAGCCCCATCCTTTCTCCCAAGGGCCTTGGATAGATTCAGGACAGCAAGACTATCACACCACAGTGCCAGCCTTGACCTCTCAAAGCAGGAGCAATGACACTTCTTAGGAAGGGTCCTTCCTAAGAAGTCCAGTGCTGCCTGGGCCCCTGTTCATCAGAGGGTGAGTCTGACAGAAGCAGACAGACAAGGAAGGGAAATGCAGGGTTTGTAGGTGCTTTAAAAATAAAAAACTGAAGTAGCAGTATAATAGAACTCAGCTGAGAAGGTGAGTCCAGTGCTGGGAGCAGAGACCCCTGGGCCTCAGGCCAGAGGGAATACTCAGGGGTGCTTTTGGGTAAGAGGCATTGTAGGGAGCACTGCAGAAAGGGGAGGAAGAACAATAAAGACAGGTCTTGTGGACGTCTGTTTGTCTTTAGTTAACTCTGCTCAACCTGTCCCAAGCCAACAAAACCCAAAATAAGAGAGAGAAGAAATAACTAACCAAGTGACCCAAGAAAGGCAGTGTATGTGATAAAGATAGGTGGCAAGAAGCAAGAAAAGCTGAACTAGCAGTCAGGAGATGAAGAGCAAGAGAAAGGAGATGACTTGGGGCGCACTGAGAAGAAAAAGGCAAATCTACTAAGCCATCATTCACCAGGAACTAGCCAGAGCCCCTGGTCAGCCCAGGAAGCAAAGCACCACAGCATGTGTTGCATGTTGGGGCTCTGGGCTCTAAAAGACCCGGACTCAAGCCTTGGTTCACCACTGAGAAGCTCGGTGACCTTGGGCATCATGGTTTACATCCCAGGACGCAGTGTCCTGCTTTGTAAGATGGCAGCAACAACCCCTTATCTCAGGGCTGTGGGGTGTGACATGGTACAAGAAAGGCAGAGGGCTCTCCAAGTCTACCCCACAGTCCTCCCTTCCCAGCTCTCCTCCTCTGCATCCTCTCGCCATGCAGACTTTATTTCTGAAAGGGATTCAACTCTTTAGAACATACTAGCCTGTTTCCATGGAGATGGGAGACCAACACTTGTAGAAAATCCCAGAAGAGAAGCCAAGACTTTGGGAGAGATGAGCTGGAGCCCCTTGCTTCTCAGAAGCTCCATGATAATGAGGGACAATGGGTAGATTTTTAAAAAGCAGGAAAAAGGGGGACCTCCTCCAAGAAGAGGAGCCAAAATTGGTCAGAGAGGAAAACCAACTCTATCTTTAAGGACTCTGAGTTCCCTGGGGCTCCAAAAATCAGTGACATAATTCAGGATTCACTGGCACTTGCCATGGGTGTCAAAGGGTCAGAAAGCACAGAGACAAGAAACTTCCTCCCAGTGGCTGGGGGTAGCGGGAGTAGCCTGGTAGAGGTAACAAAGCCAATCAACACACACAGGGATGATCCAGAGCAAAAACACCCCTGTCCAGACAGGGGGCATCTGCTGGTGGACACTTCTGTACTCTCCACGCACAGTTTCACACAGTCAGCGTTCCAGAATGCTTGTCCGTGAGTGAATGAGTTACTCATTCAGCTCTCACTCCTTGTCGCTTGCCTGCAGAAAAGCTCTGTGAAGCCCAGCCTCATTTTGAGCCAGGGAACAATTCCAGCCTGCTTTAGGAAAACCACAGAGCCCAGGGAGGAACCTGCAGATGTTGGCAACCTGGACACCAAGAGGTGAGACACCCCATGCTGGTCTGCTCACCCCAACACTCACACTGCAAAGCAGCCACCAGCTAACTCACATGCTCTCAGGCCAGTGGTCAGAGCCTCAGGTCAGCCTTGGTTCTGAGGGACATAGACATTAGACTCTAAGAACTCCAGAGATTCCAGGACAGGCTTCCCAGGCTGCAGCCTTATTGGGCCCAGAGTCCAGGAGACATCTACCAAGTCTACCCTTGATCCCTCTGGTCTCCCATGATCCACATCCCCCACACTTAAAGGAGAGCACCTCTTTAACAGGATGAGTAGTGCCAACCAAGAAAACCTCCACTAGCCACAGCCTAACAGGGTAGGTAGGAGGAGGACAGAAAGACGGACACTACTGTAAGTTTTCATAAAACTGAAGGTACTCAAAGAGCCATTGTTTATTCTGAGATGTGCCTTTCCCCTTTTCTTGCCATGAGCACAGTGAGTTCTTTCCCACGTGCAGTTTCCTCTGCCTGGAACACTTTCCATCTCCAGCTCTTCACTCCTCCAATGTCTCAGTTTCATTGTCCCTTTCACAGAGTCCCTCCCTGGCCATGCCACCTAAGGCGGCCTCCTCCCCTCCCCCTGGCCTCAGCCCCCTGTTCTCCTGCATAGCCCTTTTCCACAGATGAACTTCTTTGTTGACCTGCATCCAAGTCAAAGAACCACTGGAGCAGGCGCCGTGCCTGTCTTGTCTGCCATCCATCAGTCACTACTTTGCACAGGGTTCATGCATACTGGCTCTCAGTGCAGGCATATTTAATTATTGAAGTAAATGTTCTACTTTTTCATGAAATAATTATGAAAATAAATTTGTTATTTGAATTCTTGCTTGTAAAATTAGAAGAACAAAGCTGTAGGTCAGTCCGCTCCCTTCTCCAAGGGTGAGGGATGGCAGGGAGGAGACATTTTACTGTTTCAAAAAATGTAGAAGTTTGCAAACAAATGGTGCACAGAAGAAAAGGTCTCTTGAGTAAATAAAGATTATTATGGGTCCCTCTAGGAAAACCACAGACCTGCTTCTGAAACAGGTGCCTGTAAATGGAACTTCTGCAAATCCACATCTATTCCCAGAGAAACTTGCTTTTTCAGAGGTTTTACCTTCATTTCTGATTTACCATCAGTGGACACTAATACCATGGCTTTAGCCTTTCTGTCTCCCCTTTCTGGGGTTGCTATACTCTTTACTATGGAGATTAGAATTTTTCAACCTACAAACATTCATGGGTTCCCATTCAAAGAAGTGTCAATGGATCCTTTCTTAATGAAGCAGCATTTTTGGTTGTATTAATAGCTGTCCACTGTGTTAAAGGTTTGAATGTGCACAGGCTGAATTTTCTCATAGCAGGGTTCACGGATGAGCACTGGATGGCTCCCTGTCTGTGAGCTCAGCCTCCTGATCGGCAACACAGGAGGAGGATGCACATCCCTGCAGCTAGTGGAACATAATGAGTCCTCATAGCTACCCATTGCCACCAAGCACTGCACAACTATGTAGGACACAGACAAATACATTAGTAGCCACCCTCAGGCCTGTGCTCTCCTGTGGCTGTTCCCATCTGGCAAGGCGATCAACTGCAGAGTCCAAGGGCAAGATGTGCAGAAGCAATGATGCCTTCTGTATGACTGGAGCTTGATTCCAAACTCATCCTTAAATAAGCATCCACTTCCAAATTCATTCTTAAAGAATCATCCATCCGTCACAGGATGCTTGAGGTGAAGACAACTACAGATCATTTACAGATGGAGAAACTGAGGCCCAGGGAGATGTACTAGTTTGTTGAAGGCATTACTGCAAGTCAGCACCAGGCCAGGACCAGGATGAAAATCAAAGGTGTGAGGGTTTTTAAAATCATGACATGCATCACAGTAAAGAACGGTTTTGTCATTTTCATGATTATGCATCCATTCAAAATCTCTGAGCATTTACCATATGCCAGATGGACTTGCAGACACAAGAAGACAGAAGTGTGGAGTGAATACAAAGATGAACGATGCCTGGATCCCTATCCATCAAGGAAAAGGAAGTGTACCAGAGGAGTTGAATGCCCAAAACAAACGAGGACCACACAACTGATACTAGAGCCAAGCAGATGGGAGCCCTGAGGAGGACAGCCTGACTCTATTGGAGCAAGGGAGAGTGGACAGAGCTGAATGAAGGAGAAGCAAAAGGTCATTCCTCGCAGAGGGAACAATGTATTCAAACCACAAGGTGTGATAGGTCATGAAGGGACTACAGATGATGGCATGATGAGCCAGTGCAATTGGTCACAAGCTCTGTAGGTCTTGCTAAGCAGGGGAACTTTTCCTGGTGGCCACAGCCACCAGCAACCTGGGTCTCTATCAGGACATTTTACAGGGGAAACAGCATGACCAGGTTCAGGCACCAGGAACAGACAATAGGGTAGTGAGAGGGTCACAGTAGCACCAAGGGGCATGGAGACCAGTGAGACCAGGCAAGTGACAGAGGACTAAACTGGAGATCTGCCTGTTACTTAACCTTTCACCTGCAGAGTAAAATAACAGTGTCAGTCCTGCCTCCTTTATGGGGCTAATATAATATCATTAATATTGGAAAGATAACAAAAATAAAGGTCAACATGTTTTGAGCATCTATTTTATTTAACAAAACCTTAGCACATTTAGGCATCATCCATTGTTCAATGGTTTTACAATATTAATTAATTTAATCCTCACAATGATTTTGTGCACTAGGATTTTTTATTCCCATTTTACAGATGAGGAAATTAAGACATAGAGATGTTAAGTAAATTACACCAGGTCATACAGAGGTTAGCAGTAAAGTTGTGACCCGAAGTCAGGCAGCCTGGCCACAGTCCTTGCTCTTGGTCACTACATCCACACCCTCTTGCTTGTGATGTGCTCAGCACCGTGGAAGGTCCCTACGACTGTTGTCTATTACTTTGGTTCTCACAATAATTCCATGAGGTAGGCACTCTCATTCCTGTCTTAGAGATAAGGAACTGAGTCACAGAGTGGGTGGGTACTTTGCCCAAGGTTGCACATCTAAGAAGTGGAATGGACTGGGGGAAGATACTAGAGGCTTCTATGTATTTACACCTTGATGGGTGAAAGGGTCAGGGACCACTGGCATCCTAAGAACCCTGACAGCATCCTGCATGTCACTTAATGTACTTTGGAAGGGAGGTGCTGTATTTATTGCACTCGCTTCCTCTAAATTCTTTGTGATTGTCCTTACAGGTTTTTCTTGATGACAAATGCCAAGCTCCCTGGTAAGTGAACTATTTTTTCACACCAGGAAGTCCTGTGGGTCTTCCCCAAAACTCATAGCATTACCAAGGTGAAAGTATCTGTTTCTCTGAAGGCCAGTAGGAAGAACTTTTCCTTCAGTCCACATGTTCAGAGACACCAAGTGGACACCAAAGGGACATGTAGTAAAAGATTCTGCCTCACTTCCTGGATGGGCGCATACTCAGAGGCTGTCACACAGCTTCCCAGAGTGAAGCAAGATGTAGGTCTGCAGTCGGGCATTTAGACACATCCGTGAGAGCTCACTAGGTTGTGGGGAGCATCTTGGCACTGAGGCCGGGAACCCGGCTTGAGCTGCAGATTTGCCCAGGTGGTTGCAAAGCCTGTGCTCTTAACTGCTCTCCCCACCCACCTCACTCTGAAAGCATGATGCATTAGAGGCTCAGGAGGGGTCAGGGAGGGAGCTGCAAACTGGAAGAAAGGCTGAACACTTGAAATAGTTGTCAATCAGATGTGACATGCCTGTCTGGCCAGATTTTCCTGCCTGATGTTAAGCAGAAAGGAGAAAAAGCAAACTCCCACCCTATCCAAGCACCCCTGGTTCAACCCCAAACAAATTAAGCTGTGTCCATTGGGCAGTAAAACATCCCTAACCCATGGGGGCGAGGGTCTGCTAGCAACGATGCTGGGAACAGGGGTGGCAAACAATGGTATTTCAGTCAGGCCCTGCTGTGCTGATTAGTCCTGGCAAAAACAAGATGTCAGTTAGTACAGTTGTAAATCCCTATGACAGCAACTCCCTAGGCCCTGGGTACACCCTGGGCCATGCTGGAGCCACGATGTCCAGAGACTTCCCCTGCCACTTCTTGGGACTGGGAGTCCTGGCTTAGGGCCTGGTAATAGAATCATTAATCCATGGGCAGTCTTTAAAAGGAGGAAAACATGCCGAAATTTTACAGGAGAAAACAGACCTAAATAAATCAGCTAAGACCAGACCATCCAGGGTCATGATTCTAAAGCAAGAAGCAAGCACCCAGCAAGATGCACTAGAGGATGTGTGGACTTTGACAGGGCACTTAGCACAGGCTGTGTATCACCGTGGTCAAGGGCATGGACTTAGAAGCCAGACTCCCTGGATTCAAATCCCAGGTTGGCCTCTAGGCTGAAAGATTTGGGTATGTTTCTTAAAATCTGGAGGCCTCAGTTCTCTCACCTGCCATATGAGGATGAGGGTACTAGGAACATCCTCCAGTTGTTACAGGAATTAAATGGGTTAAATACACAGAAAGCTCTGAGAAGGTGCCCGGCACTTAGTCATTGCTGCTTGTATTCATTAATAAGATAAATGGGCCTGGGGAAAACATAAGACATCTCTCCCCACAGGAGGATATCATCCAGGTTAATGGAGGTGGAGGCTGGAGATGAGATGGTTACTACTTTTTTTAAAAGAGTTTAGATTTGGAAGTCACTGATTTAGGGTCACAGAGAAAAATCAATGTCCTACTTGACCACATGCCTCAGCAACTATACTAAGGCAGAGCCATAGCCTTGGAATCCAGGATGGGATGGGGTGGCCCAGGAACTCTAGAAACTCCTAGGGTGTGATCTGTACTATAGTAAAGCTTTCAAAATTCACACTCATAAATATTCAAGACCATCTAGTCTGCACCCAACAGAGGAAAGGAATCATGCTGAGGGCCAGAGAAGGGTCTTGTCCAAGGTCACATAGCTGGCAGGTGTAGGGAATGGAGCAAGAGCCAAGATCTGCTAGAACTGGGGCATCTTCACCACATCAACCTTCTGGCCTTGCCCCAGGAAGGCCGAGAGCCCAGTGTATGAGTCTCAGCCTAGCTGGAGCAGCTGCCACTCTGGCCTGGCAAGGCCTGCTGAGTGTGCTGGCCCCAGCCCAGGGTGCTCCTGACCAGCATCTGCCACCAAGCTCTGGCAATCCCTAAAGGCCCAAGCCCAATTTCATCTCTCAGTGGGGTTGAGGAAACTTCAACTCACCTCCTATGCTTTTTCACTTAAAATGGGCTCCAAGCAGGAACACTAATCCAGAAGAAGCAGCCCAAGAAGTTCCATAAATCTCAATTGTCTGGTACAGATGGATTATGTTCCTGACTCAACATAGCATGCAGGTCCCTGAAACTGGTATATCAGGGTAGCAGGCAAATTCCCCAATATCACTAACTTGATGTAACTGAAGTCCAAACTATATGCTCCTTTTCACACAGGACTAGCTCTCCTCCAAGCAAGGATCGGGGACCTAGGTTCCTTACCCCTTAGGACTTTGCCACTTTCAAACCATGGCCAAGACCTATGACTGACTCCTTCAAGCCAATGGAGGAGGAAGGCAACCTGGGCCACTGACTGGCCCAGGAGGACTTTGTGGACTGGCCTAGAAGAGGCACGTACTCCTTTAACCTACATTCCACTGGCCAGAATTTAGCCACATGGTCACACCTGGCAATATCTGGGCATAAAGGAAAAAGAGGTGCCATCTGGCAGTTTATCCAGGACACAGGCTTGAGTGGATACCTAGGTTGTCCTTGCTACAGCTGACCTCATGGCTTTTGCTGTGTGCCACTTGAGGGTCCTGGACTGGAGCTCTTGTGTAAGCCAGCAACTTGCTCGGCCCCAGAAGCCATTCAAGGGAATCTGATGGCCCCTGAAGACCAGTCTGTGACATGCAGGGAGGATGACACAATGAACTTGGAAACTCATTGAGGGACAAGAACTGTGCACAGCTCCCTGAGGCATCCCCAGCACCCCTTGAACTCTGCCTGCCAGAGAGGAGGCCCCCAGTGTGTCTGAATGAAAGGAGGGACATGAACACAACCTGCATCCATGCAGGGTACCAGGCACAAGCAGCACTGCAGGACCCTGTGGCCTGGCTAGCTGGAGCTTCATGCCTAGGACCCCCAGGTCTGCTTCCTGACTGAGCAGCCAGGAGCCAAGGAGAAGGGGACAGTCAGAGCCACCTCCCCCTCCATGCTGGCTCTCACGTCAGAAGCAGACTTTCAACTCGTCTGTGTGGGAAGGAAGCAGGAGCTGTTTCCATTTTATTCCATATTCGTCACGAACTGTGTCCCACAGACATGAGAAGCCACTGAAGCAATGCCTGCCCTCCCCCACTGCAGCTCCTCAAAAGCAGGGGCCCAGGGAGAAATGTGTGAGAGCAACATCCTTGACTTCCATGAACAGACAAAGCCTCCCCCAGAAGAAGCCAGGACGGGGAAAACAGCAAAAATCAAAAACAGCTACAAGTTAGCTTTGTGACCTTGGTCAAGCGACAAATTTTCTATGTCTCCATTTTTTCCCCATCTGTCAAATGGAGATAATAAAGGCTGTTCTGAAGTTAGAATGAGATAATCAATGTTTAAATGGTGCTGGAAAGTATAAAGCTTTATATGGGAATATAAGGTATTATTATCCACTCACCCTTCCTGCCTTTCCAGTGAATTCAGATGTTTGGTAACAATTACAGTCTTGGCTAGGACTCAGTCTTGATGAGTAGAAGAAACACAGCAGCCTCCACATTTAGGAGATGGTGCTATAGTTTGGATCTTAAAAGTCCCCCAGAGGCCAAGAGATGGAGGCTTGGTTCCTCCAGGAGATTCTATTGAGAGGTGGTGGAACCTTGAGAGATGGGGCCTAGGAGGGGTGACAAGGGGATTATGGGACCCTGGTCTACTACTTTTTCTCTCTTTTGCTTCCCAACCATGAGATGCACAGTTTTGCTCTGCCATGGGCTTCGCCCATAATGGGGCTGCCACAGGCCCAAAGCAACAGGGCCAAACAACAACCATGGACTGAAATCTCTAAAACAGTGAGTCAAAATAAACCTTTTTGCTTTATAAGTTTATTATCTCAGGTATTTTTTACAGTGCTGAAAAGCTGAATAACACCAATGGGAACTGAGACACAGGCCTGCACACCCACAGACCTGGCAAGTGCTAGGACACGTGCTCTACTGAGGAAGATGTGCTTGTGAAATAATGCACTGTGACCCCCGAGGGACTGCCACTGTATTCATCAAAAGCCAGCTTTTGCAGACTGGGATATGGTGCCTGCTGGACTGTGAGGAATAAAACAGTTTTAAAATCAGAGAGCTCTGTTGGCTAGGACCCCCGTCCTTAGGGGCAATGAGCTAGTTCCCAAGTGAAAGTGGAAAACAGATTCAATTTCCCACTGACCTATGAAAGGTAGACCAGGTCTATGAGTATCATCGTTATTTGGAAAGAAATCTTGAGCAAAATACTTAGTCCCCCTTCACCCCAGGTTCTTCTTCAGGAGAATATGGAATGAGAAAGCAGTGTGGTAACAAAAAGGCACAGTTCAAATGCAAGGTATTTCTGGCTATTAATCAAACCTCTTACTGTGAGTCACCTGCAGTGTTCTCAGATTCTCTCAAACATGGAAAACAGGGGTTTCCATTTTCCTTCTGCTGGAATTTAATTCATTGTGGTGGGGCCAACCTGTCATGCAGCCAATACCACATTCTTTCCTCAGGATGAACAGAGAAAATGCTACTGGGATAGGACACCGGAGATTGTGACACATGCAAACTTTCATTTACATTAAAGCAGAACCAAGAGCCAAGATCATTCTAGATGCCGGTCTGACTCCTAGGGGAGAGCCAGGCATTCCAGTCAAGACTGCTTGACAGACCCTGCTTCAGGTTCCCCTGAACCTGAATGACAATGAGCAGAACCACAGAATAAGGTTGGAAAAGAGGGCAGGGAGAATGCAGGGGAAAGAAGCAACATGCGAATAAAAAGGAACAGGCACTTTCCAAGCCTCATCTTCTCACCGCCACCCGTGTACACTTAGTTCCTCTGTTGGAAGTGGCGGGGGGTTTTCCATTGAGAGTCTAAGGCGATCCTGTGTAACACTTCACTTCATAGCCACTTTCTCTTGCCAACGACCACAGCAGCTGTGAAACCCCAGTCTCCTGGCCAGCCTGTGGCAGCTCTACCCTGGCAGAGACTCAGAATCCTTTTCCCCAAAGTTTGCACACCTTCTTACTCTGCCCCAGTCCCCAAGCTTCCACCAGGACGTGACTCTGCAGGAGCAATCCCTGGTAGAGATGATTTCTAGCCCTCAGACACTGTCAAATTGCAGAGATCCCTTCATCTGTTACAATGACCTATGGAACAGAGTGAACAGGGACAGAGGAGCTCCAACCAACACATCTGACTTGAAGCATCTGAAGGTTGGTATAAAAGCCCTGCTCAAAACCCAGGCTCAGAACCATCTTCAAAAAGCCCCAGATCCTGCCAGCCACTGCCCTGGACAAATTCATTATCCCGAGCTCCAGGGCAAGACAGAAGGCTTAATCAGGTCAGCAGCTTTTGATCTGAAAATAAGCACCTTCTTGACACTCTGTGGATTATAGGAATTATGCCTGGTAAAGCTACCTATACCACCACCATGTCAAAGGATATTCAGGGATATTCAGCTGAGAGAAATAATTACGGAGTCAAATGTTATCAAACCCACAAAATGAAAGCAAGTCCACCCGTAACTCCAGAAGCCAAAGCCCTGAGGTTTATCTGACAGTGGGGGAAAAAAAAAAAAAAACAGACAACCCCCAAGATTTTTCATGCCTCCCTCATTCTGCCAAGACTTCACTGATGGGCGAGGAGGGCAAGGAGGGTTTGGGTGGGTTACACCCAGCCCTCTCTGATGGGTACCTATACCCCATTTGCAGTCACTCCTGTTTTTTCTGATGAACTATCGTTTTCAGCTAAAAATTTCCACTCTTGGACTCAGACCAAAGGTAAATTTATTTTGGAAAGTCTGAGCCAAATTCTTCTGCAACTAGAGTTTTAAGCAGGTGAAATAAAGATTGCTGCTTCTCTCCATATGAAAATATGTCCTGAGAGTGCAATAGTAGTTCAGGCCCCCAGCATTCCCTGGAGCCAAGCTCCACAGATCAGGGGCAAGGATGCATTAAACATGGTGTATGAAAGACATGCCTGAAGAAGTGACACTGAGAAAGGAACTGAAATTTAATTGTGACATGTCCAAATAGGAATGATAGTAAGTCTCTGGTATTTGTAAGCTTTAGACATCTCAAAATACTTCACCCACATTATCTCATCTGTACCTCATGGCTGCCCCGGGGAAAAGAGGAGACACCCAGGCTCCCATCTGCCAGATGGTAAAACAAGAGAAAATGAGGGGCTGAGAATTACTTAAGGTCACACTGTATATTACAAGACCACCATCTTGACCTCTGGTCTTCCTATGCCAAATTTCATAGCCCTTTAATAAGTACAGAAGGTAATCTGTATCTTAAAATATGGCGATATATTGGCCCATATTGTGTTACTGTAGCAAAATGCCTGAAGCTGAGAATGTTACAAAGATATATTGGCTACCTCACAGTTTGGGAAGCTGAAAGTCCAAGACTGGGTAGCCCCATCTGTTCAGCCTCTGGTTAGGACCCCCTATGCCTATATCACAACATGGCATAGAAGCAGAAAGAGAAACGTCCATATGCAGAAGGGGTCAAGCACATGAGGTAGCCTTGTTTTATAACAACCTGCTCTGGCAAGAACTAACTCCAAAATAGCAGCATTCATCTCTTCCCAGGACAGCACTCCAGGTGACCTAACCTTCTCCCATGGAAGCCCTACCTCTTAAAGGTTCTACCTCCCCTCACATCACCATGCTAGTGACCAAGTTTCCAACACACAAACCTTTGGGGGACACCCTCAAACCAGGTCCAATCCATAGCAGGGACTTAACTATTATCAACGTGTCTTAGGTGATTACTACCTGTTGTCTTGAAAAATCAGAGGAGGAAGGAAGAGGGTGACATTTACCAAGCATCCACACATGCCAGACCCCATACCAGGCATCTCTTCTTCACGGTGACTCTGGTGTGATGGTGATTTAACAAGCGGAGTTAACATTAGGAATCGAGTGAGTCTGTAGACAAAGGCCATGTCACCATGCCGTAAGGCCAGGCTAGGGAAACCCCAATAGTCCCACGACATATTTGATATAGAAAGGTCATTTTAGGATTTTTAATCAGAGTACCTAATAAAAAGTAAAACTAAAGTCTTACTTATCTTCTTCTTTCCAACTGTCCAGTTAGTGCTGAGGGAGAGACACAGAAGGGACAGAATATTCAGAAAATAAGAGAAAGAATGAAAAATGAACAATCTGTAAGTCAGAAAGACCAATTCCTACACATTAAACCAGTAGTTTCCTTAAGATATAACACTCTTAAAAGGCACAAATAAGTTTGTTTCTATATTGAATCCTGAAAACAATCAAAGAGAGTGAAAAGAGAAAAAATGCTAACAACCCCATGCACTCCATACTGCTCCCCACCATGACTCCCTTGACCTTTCACTATGCTGTGTTTTCAGCATATGTCTCAGGTCCTTGCACTAAGTAAATGCTCAGTGAATGAAGGATGGATGAATGGATTGATGGATGGATGGATGGATGGATGGATGGATGGATGGATGGATAGATGAAATAACAATGTTGTCAGAAATAACGTCTCCTCCTCCAGGTGGAATTTAAAACTGCACTAGTCTACCCATTTGATATTTAGGGACAAATTTGTCATTTTAATACCAGTAATATAAAACAAGCTATTTTAGTTTTATCTTCTGTGAGCATATGGATGAAAGAATAGGAAATTTTTTTTGGTTGCAAGTGAACAGCCTGCATAGCTAAGATAGTTTTCCAAAGAATGTGACAGAAGCCCAATTATTGTCTTTTAAATAACAACACAAAATAAATTGTTCTAGGAAAGAATTTTTACAAGAACAAGTGAAGACTTCTATGTAGAACAATAAAAGAAAATCCAAAGAAAAGCCAGCTCCATGCACAGAAGGCCCATGTTTTGTCCCTCCCAGAGATTCCAGATGAGATGCCTCCCCGCTCAGGGAGTTCCTCATCCAGGAGTTTATGGACCAGAGAAGAAAATGTAGGCAACAACCACCGTAGCCTCTAACTCGGGGAAGAGGGGGAGACATAATAACAGCCTTCAGGAGTACAAAAAACAATTACGTGGAAGCTGAGGCCCAGCATGCTGCACTTTTACTAAGAAGGCTAAATTGCAGGGCTCTGAGTTAGGAGTAAGGACTGATTTATGGAGAAAACGCTTTCTCAGGAGGACTTGGATCATAGGAGAAGCTCCCATCCACCAAGGCTGTTAGCTGTAACCTGACAGCTGATCTCAGGAACCCTAAGGCCCAGAAGAGTCTTTCTGTGGAATAATCCCCTTCTCTCAGACTTAGTGACAGCAGTTTTTCATACTTCTTGTCTAAGCAGAGGCATTCAAATAGCTCCTTCTGGACATCAGCTGAGGGACAAGGATGGGAAGGGAATGGGGACAAAGAGAGGGGTTCCTCACCCTGCTTTCAACAAGAGAAGCTCTTCTTTGATTTCCATGACATGCTGGGGAAGCCCTAGGACCTTATGTTGCCCAACAGAGGGGCTAGGAATAAAAAAAATAGTAATTTAGTTGCTATTGTAGAACATTAGCTACATGTTACTCAACAGTCACTTAGCAAATATGTGTGGAACAAGGTACAGAAGCAGGTGCCTTCTTTAACCCCCATGACCAGTCTTCAGGAGGCAAGAAGCCCACAGCTCAGGATGAACACCTGGCAAATACTGCTCACATGGACTGAGCTCCTACTAAGGGCCAGACAACCAACAAGGGAGGGCACAGAGGTGCCTCATACCATCGTACCACAAGCACTGCCTGCAGAGGCTAGGCATTGCCATCCCGGCTTTACAGATGAAGAATTGACGTTGAAGGAATGACATGTCACTGTGCCCAAGAGCTGTGAGAGGACCCCAAGTTGGCTGGCACCTAAGCCTCATCACCTGAGAACATGTCGATCTCGACCTCAGCAGGTGCTTCCCACTTCAAGGAGGTAACTTACCTCTGTATTCACTTTGTGGACAGTGAGCCCCACATTTCAGACAGAAAGGGAAGAAGGGAGAAATCAGGCAGGCTCATCCACGTCTCTGAGACTTCAGGTGTCTTCTGAAACACCTCCGTGAACGAGGAGCCCAAATCAGTCTAGCTTTGAAGTGGTAACAGGAAGTGACCTGAACCAACAGGAACAATCTGCCTTCATCTGGGACAAGGCCTGGGTGAGGCCAGGGGTGGGCGGCAACCTGCTTCCTTCACTGGGTTGCCCTTCTGGGGTGCCCCGCTCTGTGATTCAGCCTCTGTTTGCCTACTCTCTTGATGTCAACACTGTCACCCAAGAAGGACCTGGGAATCAGTCATTTACCTCTCAGTGTGTCCTCAGGTCACTGTGATCCACCTGCATTTTCAAGTTCTGTCATCTCATGAAGGAGCTGGAGACCTAGCCAGGGTGGACTGATACAGCAATTTTCAGCACAGGTAAGTAAAGAATTTTCTAGGATGGCTACCAATTGTGTGTGTGGGGGTGGGGGTGTAGCAACCCAACTTAACCTTTGAGTACTTTCAGTTTTTCCGAAAATAACATAAAAGACAAACCACACACACAAATGGAATCTGCCTGTTTTCTACCCTGTGAGACAATAGTGACTATTCATAGAGCACCTATTATGCTCCAAGCCTTGTCCTAGGTATAAATATGTTTCATGTAATTCTGAACACAAACCTTCATTTCTCTTCCTTCCCCTCCTGTCTTAGTTTCCTAGGGCTGACATTACAAAGAATTGCTAACTGGTGGCTTAAAAGAACAGAAATACATCCTCTCTAAGTCCTAGAGGCTAGAATCCCAAAACCAAGATGTCAGCAGGACCCTGGTCCCTCAGAAGCCTCTGAAGGAGGCTCCCTCCTCCAGCTCCTGGTAGCCCCAGGCCTTCACTGGCTCCTGACAGCATCACTCCAAAACTGCTTCTGTCCCCATATAGCCATCCTCTCCCTGAGTCTGTCTCTATGTCCAAATTTCCCCTTCTTATAAGGACACCAATAATACTGGATTAGAGCCCACCTTAATGACCTCATCTTAACTTGACTACATCTGCAGGGACCTTACTTCCAAATACAGTCACACTCTGAAGTACCAGGGGTTAGTTACATAACTTTTTTTTTGCTGGGGAGACAATTCAACTTATAGCACCCACTTGTGAGAGAGTGATGAGTCAAGGTCATGCAAGATCTTGGTCAAAGTGAAGTGTAGTTCCACTGCCTACGTTATCCTCAACCAGGAGGAGCAGAGACACATGCCTTGAGGAAATCCATCACACTGAAGAACATCGCTTCCTGCAGCTGTTCCCTCTGCTCCTCTCTCCCTTCTTTACCCGACTACTCCTGCACCTCTTTTTACATTGGGGCTCAAGCATCCTGACCCCCAGAGAGCCCTCCTGGACCTCCCAGGCTGGGTAAGAACCCCTTCCTACAGGACCTCTGCCTTTCATTTCTCTCTCCTTCAGCACCCTTGTCACCACCCCTGCAATTTCCCATTCCTTGGGAATTCTTTGAATGTCCCTTCACTGTCAGACCTGGAGCCTGCGAAGGCAGGAACCTCTCTGCTTTGCTCAGTGTATCCTCATCTTCACAGAACCCTGGCTCTCAGTAGAGGCACAAAGGTAAGTCCCCTGCCCCTCAGAAGGAAAACTCAGGCAGCCATTTCCCCCTTAACCCCAAGCAGTCTGGTCAGTTAACTGGGTTGTTCACCTTGTGGCCCTTATCTTCCAACCTCTACAGGCTGGGCCTGGCTGCTGCCTCACCTCTCCAGCCCAACTTATGCCTGGCAATCACAGGAGACTTAGAGAGCTATCCCCTGCCTACCCCCTGGACTACTCAGCTCCCCAATGACTCTCATCCCTTATCAGTGTGCAAAATGGATGTCTTCACCACGCCAGACATAAGGGCACCTTCCAGGATGCTAAGAGGGCTCTCCACTTCACACCTTCCAAGTTGACCAGCAGCAATACTCCTGAGGATCCTGTTTCAGATCTTCAACACTGTACCTTGAACCGCCATGTACAGCCCCAATCTGCTGAAACCCTCCAGGACCATAACAAACATGGAAGCCTGCCTTGGGATCAGCTTTAAACAGTTACCATGGCTAAAACAAGCTTGGTTGTGGAGAGAGGACAGGCAGGTCATGTCTACAGTGATGCACCCAGCACTGGTGCTGCTGAGAAAATTCATGGGCCCCTGGACCTCACCATAGCCCGTCAGCCACATGGAGGGACTCCTGTGTGGTACCCAGAGGAAAGCCACCTGGCCACACCTCACTCCTTCACTTTGTAACTCACTAATACCTCATCTGCCCCCTTATCAAGAAACATTTCTTAAGTCCTAATGGTGCCACTGGAACAATTTGGGAAATGGGTTGAGAGAGGAAACAGAGAACCTTTTCATTCCTACATGCCAACATCTCAACTATGAGGAGAGACAGACAGAAAACCAGCAAGAAGGCAGCGAGTAGATGCCCTGACCAGGGTAAGCATGGAAGGCTGCTGGGGCCAGCTGAGAGGAGGCCCCTGGGGAGAAGAGAAGACCCTCCTTTGCCTGCCCAGGGCTGGCCTAAAAGCAGAAGGGAAGGGGAGGGCACTAGGCAGAGCTTCCAAGCAGAGGGAAACAATGTGTTATGGACACAGCAAGATATACCACTTGTCTGAGGTGTAAGGTGTCTATTAAAAATAGAAATAGTTGAAGCTAAAAAAGAGAAAATGGGGACCAGTTTTAAAAGGGTCCAGTAATTAGCCAACAAAGTATAATTTGTTACAACTCCCTTGATAAAACATAAATTTTAACCTGCAAGTAATGGTGAATTTTTTTTTTTTTTTTTTTTTTTTTGGTACTGGGGATTGAACCCAGGGGCACTCCACCACTGAGCCACATCCCCAGCCCTATTTTGTATTTTATTCAGAGACAGGGTCTCACTGAGTTGCTTAGGGCCTCGCTCAGTTGCTGAGGCTGGCTTTAGTAATGGTGAATTTTAAAATTCAGGGATGTTAATTCCCTCAAAAAGGAGATGACCACATCTATTTTCTAGATCTCATGGCTGTTCTGCCTGCGGCCACACACACAGCCAAACCCTAGAAACCCAGACAACTCCCTCCCCAGCCTGCCCATGGTCAGCCTTAGGGCAGACTCAAATTGGCTATTTGTCCAGATGGGCTTCTAGGATACATGGTGTTTGCAATTGTGCCCAGATGCAAGAATCTGGATTGAAAAAAAAAAAAAAAAGAAAACTGATCTCATCCCATTGCTTTCTACTCACATTTCTGACCTTCCTCCCCCTCTGGCCCTCTTCTTTCCTCTTCCTTTCTCTCTTCCTTTATAATTGTATTTTATTTTTTTCTGGGCTCACTGCTGTTTGCAGCAGCTGCTGAATTTCACGTGTCTGGGAAGTCCATTAACTCGCTGTTTACTTGTGCTTCACCTCATTAGTGGAGCTGCTGGGCAAACTCAGCCTCTCACCCCAGCACTGCCCGCAGGGAGTCCTCTCCCACTGCTTGGGATGCTGCCCCCAAACAGCCCCTTCACTTCCCTACAACCCCAACTGGACGTTTATGTTCATTTTGCCAAAATACATTTCTAAATGTGCTTTGGAGTTCTGGTAGCAAACGATCCCATCAAATTTACCTAAGCAGGGTTCTTTCATGTAGATCTATAAAGTAACTCATCAGGCATAAAACTCTACTTTAACCACTTTTCCCAAAACTTGCCCACAAAATGAGCATGGTCTACCTGACCTGCAGCCCACAGTTACATACACATGTGGCACCCAAAGGAGCATCTGTGGAAAATAAAGTCAGCACAGACTGATGTCTGCTTGAATCTAAGCTGCTGGAAATTGAAACTGAATCTACAGAAAGATGACACATGCTCAGAAGCTTGTTAGAAACTGGTCTCTCTTTCTTCAATCAAAAGATTTCTTTCTATTCATTCTGGCTGGGAATGATGTGCATAAGAGTTTTAATGTTCTCAACATCTTTCAGTGTAATGAAAAAGAAAATGAAACATGTATACAAGTTGAGTATCCCCTAACCTGAAAATCCAAAAGGTAGCCAAGTATGTTGGCACACACCTATAATCCCAGCTACTCAGGAAACTGAGGCGGGAGGATCACAGCAAGTTAGAAGCCAGGCTCGGCAACTTGGTGAGACCCAGTCTCAAAATAAAAAAATTTTAAAAAGCTGCAGCTGGAGCTCAGTGGCAGAAAGTTCAATTCCCAGTACATTAAAAAAAAAAAAAAGGTTCTGAAATCCAATCTTTTTGCTACTAGTATGACACAGAACATTTCAGATTTTGGATTTTGAACTAAGGATGCTCAATCAGTAGAGTACATACAGGTATTCTACAATCTGAAACACTCCAAAATCTGAAACACTTCTGATCCCAAGTATTTTGGATAAGGAATACTTAACCTCTATATTATTGAAGAATCAAGGAACAAAATCCAGTTTACCTGCAGAAATACCTGGGTTCTGATTCACTAATAAAAGCTCCCTAGGAATTAGGGTGGTCAGTGAAGCTAGTCTGACCATTCAGACCAGAAATGGGAGCCTCCAGGGAAGGGCAGGTCTCTGAAAGAGGAAGCAACTTCCATTCAGCTCCTGAAAATGAAGGCAGGTCGGAGTCAAATCCTCCAGGTAAAGATGGCCCCTGCTAGGAGGCCACCTAAGGAGTGAGGTGATCAGGGATAGGATGAAAGAAAGAACTGAAGATGACACCTATCTGGTGCCAATCAGTCTACACTGAGTGGAGAGCAGAAACCAGCTCTCTGCATCTCCATTTCTTCACTTTTGTTGAGGAATTTGCCATTTTCACTCTGGTTTAATTTTTGCATTGTTTTGTTTGTTAGTCCTTATCTGTCCTGGCTAAATGGAAGAATAAAATGGATTTTTGCCCATACTTTGGCCAAGAACAATACAGGGTCAAAGCACCATTTCAGGAGGCAGAGAGGGCAATGGCATCAGCTGGACCAGAGCTCTTCCAAGCTTCAAGAACACCTCAGGACCAGAGCCAAGCAGGATGTGAGCAGACAAGGTCAGCAGGGGGCACTCCCCTTCTCACCTGTATTGGCCCAGGAAGGGAGGGCCCTGACTCTTTGAAAGGAGAAAGTGATTGCCATTAGCTACATCAGAGCATTTCATTTTATTTGGCGGCATCTTCCAGAGGATTAGAATATCTCCTTTTGAACTCAGGAGGTAATTTCAATCTCAGGGGATAATCTTCATGGACCATGCACATTATAATCTTCATGGACCATGCACATTAATAGAAGAATGGTTATAAAAGAATTTGCTTCCTGCTCTGCATTAAAACATGGGCCTTGTCAGCAGGTTCAAAAACCAAGAAGGGAAAGAAGTTGCCAATAAAAAGGAAGCAGGGTGTGGGTCCCCGGGAGAGGAACAGGAGATCTTGATGGGGTGGGGGCACTGTGGTCACATGACCAGTCACCTCCTGGTTCTTACCTACCAGGTCAAGGACATTAAGATTTTCTTCAAGCTTTCCAGTGAGTCCAAAATTTTAATAAAGATCTGCTATGAGAAGGAGAGGCCACACAAGCACCCAGATTTCACTCCACGGAACCATGTAGCAATCAGTGTTCTCAGTTTCCCGTGAGGAGATTCTAGCTGGGTAAGAAAACTGAGATTTTTATTCTCAGACCTGTCATGCTTCTGCTTATTTGGAAGACCTCAGTGCTTCTGAGCAAATGAAAAGATGATGCCACACGGCCCCTACACCCACCATGCAACCCTGAGGAAAGGACAATTTCAAATCCAAAGTGTGAAATGAAGAAATCAGAGCAAAGACACACAAAGCACCTCAACAGAAGTTCCAAGTGCATTGAGGAGAAAACAGGTACCCTGCCACTGCCTCCTGCCAAAATCCTCAAACAGATCTGGAAAAACAAGATGTCTCTTTCAGGGGCCCAGCAAATCAACTACAAGGACCTGCAGCTGGTTTTTAACAGGGCCCCAGAAAGCCCTTTTCATAATTTTAAAAAAGTCATTATTTTAACCACTGATGTGTATAATAAACTCTTGTCAGCCTGACATTAAAATCTGTTTCTTTTCTTTGCTCCCCACCCCTCTCCATGAGCCCTTGCATCCCACGAGCATGGCACATGTTCTATTATTGTTACTTTAGGATTTCTTCAAGGAGCTCTGTGATGGACAGTTACTGTGTGCATTTACCTAACACAGACACCATCTCCCTGCAGGAAAGGGAAGCACTGGGGTTTTTTTTCTGTGAGCAGTGAAGGTTTCATTAAAATCACTGTGGGAATAGAGAAAGTTCAAAGAGACATGTTACCAAGATCCTTAGGGGTTAAAGGCAAGAGAACAAAGTCAAAAGGAAGAGAAAGAGTGAAAAAAAGACTTTTCTTCTTCAGCTTTCAATAATCTGCATTATGAATCGTTTGAAGGAGTAAATCCAAGCTCCTGGAGGAAAGTTCCCTGACTCCAAGAGGAAAAAAAAAAAAAATAGAGGAAAGAACTGCCCATCTTGTACCTGAGTTCTACAAGGGCAGGGGACACAGCCAAAGTATCTTGCATGAATGGTTCACTCTTCACAATCAAACCAAAGTTGCAGAGAGGTGCTTCTCTTTCCAGAACACTGACTTTCCAGGTGACTTCTCTCTTCTATCAAAGCCCTCCACAATCCAGGTGCATGACACCTGATCATAGTTCATTCCCAGACAAGCTCCTCTCCACTCTGGCCAGCCTCATTGTCTCAAGGACATGCTACATTGTTTCCAGGATGCTGGTCATTGACCTGAGATTGTATTTCCATTTCTTACCCATCTATCCCAACATCCCACTCATGTCCTCCATAAACCTGTCTCTACCTCTCTAACCAAAGCAATTTGGCCTCTACCTTCTGAACCACACAACCAGTGCATATGCATTTCCCAGGAAACTCTTATGTTTCCCACCAGTGTAGGCTAGGCTGTGAGTCCTCTGTAAGTCCCCTGAAGGCAGGAAACCCATTCTTCTTGCATCTTTTATCATTTTGCACAGTGCTAGACTGACTTGATGCCTTTGGCACCCAATAAGCACAACAGAGGGTGGAGGTCACACACTCTGGACTTCCTGACTCCTATAGCATCTGTGCTGTCCTATAGCACATCCAGAAATTTAGATGCATAGAGAAGCAGAGGCAAGGGAAAAGCATGATGATGGAAGAAACTAGTTGTTATTTCCGGGTCAGTTTCCTATAGCTCTTTCATTTTCAAGATGGACATAGTACTTGGCTTTAAGTACTTGGGCTACAGAAAGTCTATCTGGGAAGCCAGAGCTTTCCCTTGATTTTGGAAACAGCCATAAGAATCTACGGGAAGTCCCTGGAGCTGTGGAGTAGTAAGCCTTAGGAACCATGTCAATAAGGTACAGATGAGATGACAACCACAAAATTCTACATCCCCAAGTCAGTGACTCCATTCCCCAGTCTTCAGAAGGGCTGTGGAGCCCACCTATGAGAGTGACCCTCAGGGATTAAAAGTTTCCATGTGACTCAGACTTCTTTCATACAGTGACTCATTTATAGTGTTCCCACAAACTCCTCTCCCTACTATCAATACCAAACCTGCCATCTTTTCTAGAACTCATCGACTAATTATCCTGTCTTCTCTCTCTTCTTGATGAACTAAAAATTCCTTCTCTTTCCCCTGCTTCCCATTCCTTCTCACTTCTCCCTGCCAAACTTTTTAAGAGTGACAGTCAACCCTTACTGCCTTCCTTCCATGCCTCCTTAACCTCTCACAATTTGGATTCTGTCCCAATCACTTCACTGAGAGAGCTTTCTCGAGATCAGTCTCTCAGACAGAACATCAACTGTCAGATCTGTCAGCCTCCTCCTTTTTCATTCTCCTTAGCTGGTGCAACGCAGGCCAGCCTGCTGGGTGCAAGAGCTCCTCTCAAGTCCCTCCTCCCTGCCTCTCTGGTCTCCTACCCCTGCCAATCCCATGGGCACTTCCCAAGTTCCAGCCTTGCCTGGCTTCTCTTTGCCTCTGTCCACTTTCTCCCTAGGTCACCTTAGCCATTCCCAAGGTTTCAACTATCACATTGGCGCCTTGCTTCCAGCCCCAACCTCTCCTGCAGGACAAGCTCAAGTTTCTAACTTTGTGCTGGGTTTCTACATCTGGAGTTACAATGATCTTACACTCAACATATTCCCAAACAAACGTATTATCTTTCTTTTCAAACTTGCTGTCCTCCTGAGCTCCCTGTCCTGACTGAAATCCTCCCCATCCTCCCAGTCAACCCCACCAGAAGTCTGAGGACAGGCTCTCCTCTGACCATGTCCCACCTATCCATCTTCCACCAACTTCACACAGGCACTCCTCATGATCTGTCCCTGACTTCTCATTCCACGGCCATTCCTGGGCCCATACCCTTCTGAGCTATCCCAGATTCCTACAGAATCTCTCAACCAGTATCCAGTCCTTCCCTCATATTTCTACTGGAAGAAGTTCCTTCCCAGGCCTGACCACATATGTTGTCATGACCTTACACATGCTCAACTTGAAATACCTTTCACTGCCTCTTCTCTATAACTAAAACTCTACCTGTCCTTCAAGGCCACATGCAAGCTCCTCCATGGAGCCTCTATAACACATCAACTCTGAATCAAACTAGGGACATATGATGGGTCTTGGTTGGGGTGTAGGGGGTGCGTATGTGCACGAGCACGTGTGTGACCTCCATTGGACTCTTACAGCACAGTGCTTAGTTGGGCCTTTTTTTTTTTGGCATTGATTCCATCTTTTCCATCAGTTTCCTCACTAAATTAGAAGCTTCTGAAAGACAAGGTGATACCACAGGTTCAATTGTGTCCCCCAAAAAGACATGTTGAAGTCCTGACCTCCAGTACCTGTGAATGTGACCTGATTTGGAAATGAGGTCTTTGCAAGAGTAACAAAACTAATATGAAGTCATGGGCATGGGTCCTATATCCAATGACTGGCTGTCCTTATGAGAAAAGACAGACAGACAGAGGGAGGGAATATTTCCATATAAAGACAGAAACAGAAGTGGAGCTGTGTTAACACAAGCCAAGAAATGCCTGGAACTACCAGAGAGTCTGGAATTGACAAGGAAGGACTCCTCCACAGGTTTCAGAGGAAGCAAGCCCTGCCAACACATGGATTCTACACTTCAGCCTCCAGAACTGGGAGAGATGACATTTCTGTTATTATAAGCCACCTGATTTGTGGTACATTGTTACGGCAGCTCTGGGAAACTAACACAGGTAAGATCAAAGGCTTATTTGCTCTTTGTGGACCCCTCAGTGTCCACAGAGTCCTTGAAACTCATTAATTTCTTAGTGAACAAAATGAACCCTGAAAACCAAGGAAATTTTGCCATGAGTGAAGATTTTTTAAAGTTAATGCCTTAGGCTTGTGTGTTATATTCCTATTCAAACCATCCTTTTCTAAGATAAAACTACTAATGCACAATCAGGACAACCTCAGAGCCTTGTCCTGTGTCCAGAAAGACTGGGATAGGCTGAGTTTTAAGCCACCTGTCCTCCCTAACCTGCCCCCCACAATGCCTTCATAGAAACATCATCAAAGCAGCTGGCTGGCCTGCAGGTGCTCACCACAGGAAAGAGACTCTGCCCATGCAAAGCTGTGACCTTGTCCCCATTATCACAGGTCCCTGTTCCACAGAGCTAATGACCTCAAATACCAGCCAACAGAAATTAGAGTCACTTAAAGGGGTGTGGGGAGGGATGGCTGATAAAGATGATGTCTTCCTTCAGAGGCAAAAGTGAATCAGGGCATAATTATCAGATGTCAATGCAAACACTGAACGGCTTTCAATTCAACAGAGTGGACACTTGAACCAAAAGCCTTTTAGGAATGACAGGCTGGGGAGAAGGCTGTGAAGATGTTAATAAGTTCTTCTCTTTTCTCTTTCTTGAACACACACTGAAAACTGACATGCAGAGTATTCCAGAAAACTGTTTGATGGACAGAGGGGAGACACACTCTGAGCCTGTGTCCATTGGTCAGTCTCCATCAGTGTGGTGGCCCTGAATAATACTATTGTGTCACAGTGAAAATCCACAGTCTCTCTGGAGACACAGCAGGCCGGCAACAGATGCACCCAACCTGCTTCCGTGAGGACATCAAGTGATGCTGGTGAGAAACTGGGGTCCTGCAATGAAAATGCACAAGGATCCTTCCTCTCATGGTGGGATCAGAAAAACTGCCCTGCCCAGCTACAAATAGACACACCTCCTGGTTCCCAAAGACCCCCACACAGGTCAGGTTATGGCTGTTACATCTCAGTCCTGACATTGTACATTCCCTATGTAGGTGATTTTAAATAAAACTAATGCTAAGCCCTAGAGAAGGAAGATCAACAAAGTCTAGGCTTTCCCCACAATGACTATTTTGAAGCCTTCTGGTAAATATTAAGCAGAATTTTCTCCAAAATAAGGTTGCGGTATCCCCACTCTGCTGGCACCCTAAGGTATGCACTCAATCTGCCGCAGGCAATTCAGTGTGGCTGGTACCAACATTGCTCCCTGAGCGCTGGGAGTGCTGGGATGCTGTGGCTGCCTTTCCACTGTCCCCAACTCCAATCCCTCAAAGTGTATTAGCCTCTCCACTGGACAGAATTATATACAGAGGGACAACCACTCAGACCACCACCTCCCTCATCCTTCTCACTTCCAGCTCCACGCCTCACACTCAACTGTCTCTGTAACCCAGATGACTTTTTAAAGAAACTCTTACATATATACACTCTTTTAAAAGACAGTGAGGTAGAGGGGAGTGAAGGGCAGGGAAGGGACATGGGGGTAGGAAGGAGAGTAGAGTGAAACCTCATGTACATGTATGACGGCATGACTGATGTGATCCTACGATATGTGCAATCAGAAGAATGAGGTTACACTCCATTTATGTATGATCTATCAAAATATGTAAATGCATTCTACTGTCATGTACAACTAATTAGAACAAATTAAAAATTAAAAGAAAAAAAAGGCAGTGAAGTTTTCAGTTTCCAACCTGATCAAACCTTCCTGCAGTAACCCAGTCATCCATGGGAGCAGCAGGTCCCACATGGGTCAAATGACAACATGAAAGCCCCGTTCACTCCATGAGAGGAGGTGCTTCCTCTCCCTCCTGCCTCTGTGACACAGGGACCATGGTGTCATCCTTTCCTTGCTCCATGGTGAAACAAGGCAGTCATGGCCAGGGACAATAACTATGGGTCTTTATCTCCCAAAAGGAGCGGCACATCTGATCTGTAGCAACTGTTTTTTCTTAGACATCTCTAACATCCTTTTAAATGACACACTAAAATTATAAAAATTGAGGGCCATGGGGAACTAAAGAGAAGATATAAGAAAGTAAACTAAATATTCACCAAAACACTGGCTAAAACTAATCACTGAATGATGGATTATCATCCTATAGAGTCTTTGCAGAGAAGAAAGTAGATCGAGATGAGCCTGTAATAACAATTTCAAACTTTTTTTTTTAAAAAGCAAGAAGCAGGATAGAGTGCACACGGATTATGCCATTTGTTTTCAAAAGATACACACATAATATACTTCTAGAATGCACAGAATATTTCTGGAAGGATATATAAGGAACCAGCCTCTGCATGGGTGGGGAGACTGGGACAAGACCAAGACTCACTTTTAACGATTTGCTTTTTTTTACTATTTGAATTTTTTACTCTGCATATTTACTAATTTTTAATATTTAAAATACATAATTTTTTTCTTTTTTCCTTTATATAGGTTCTTTTTAGTTACATATAACATTAGGATTCATTTTGACATAATTATAAAAGTGTGGAATATAATTTTTTTTTCTAATTCAGTCCCCAGTTCTTCCCCTTTCCCTCCTCTCTACTCTCCTAATTTTCTGCTATTTATTTATAGTTTTTTTTTTTAAATTAGTGTCTCATGGATCTACATGATAGTGAGATTCACTGTGGCATATTCATATACATATATATGAAAGTTCAGGTTCATTCCACTGTCTTTCATTACCCCATTTCTCCTTTCTCCCCTTCAATCTTCTTCATCTACTCCACTGATCTTACTTCTGTTCCCCTGCCCCTTATTTTGGATATCAGAGAAAACACTTGACCTTTGACTTTTGGGGACTGGTTTATGTCACTGAGCATGATAATCTCCAGTCCCCCCCCCCACAAAAATACATAAATATAAATATTTACAAAATATAACTATATGGTCATATTTAGCAACATAAATCCTTGTTAAAACTGATCACATTGTCAATTTTTTTTAACAAGGAGAAAGACTGGGAAACAGTCTTAAAACCTTGGTTTCCTAATTGGTGAAACCAAGGTCCAGAGAACAGCCTGGGGGTCACCAGAGGTCCAGAGAACAGCCTGGGAGGCCAGACCTCCTGCCCTTCAGTTCATTCAGTTCTTTCTCCTCTTCCAGAATTCACTCTAATTCGTGGTCTTATCTGGTTGCCCAAGGTTATCTGAAATCTGCTCCTTAGATAAGAGAGGCATCAAAGGTCTTTATTTCATTTATATGACAGGCTTTAAACCAAAGATCTGTGATCTAGACTTTTTATAAATCAAATTCTATTCCCAATGTGCTATAAGAGTTGTACTAAAATCACTCCCTTATGGTAAAGCAAGGAAAGCTTATTAGGTCGCTTAAACCCTGCTATTCATTCATGAGGTTGCCCTGAAACAAGGCACAGCTTATGGCTCATTTGTGCCTGTGACATGAGTTCCTGTTTCCTATGTTCTTATTCTCTGGCCACATCAACGCTATCTGCTTTGAAACGTGAGCTCCCAAAAGACTGGCAGCAACTCTTATGTTGTTGGTGTGCAACCAATGAATCAGGCCACATGCCTCAACCAGGCCACTCAGAAGCCTTCTGATATGACAGTCTCTTTGGCTAATGAACACTGACCCAAAGACCAAGGTATGTTCACAATAGGTGCAATTTAAAAATTATCACAACAAATAATATGAAAGTGTATTTTTCCAACCCAGACAGAAAGCTTTATTTTAGCCTATTCTCTGTTCCTTGTTTTTCTGGACTTACCAATGCAACTGCTGAGATGTTACATAAGTCAGGGAGAGTCTAAATACTTGGTCTCTTTCAAGAAACCCACAAAATCAACACAATCATTTGGTGGTTTAGGCATCTGCCATTAACAAAGCTCAGACTGATGCTCTATTTCTTATGCATAATGTATTCACCCAAGTTAAATTCTCTTCATTTTGCTCAATTCTAGCCTCTGCCATTTATAAACTTTCAAAAGTTACTTTGTTTGAATTTATTTTAGGGTTAAGGGAGAAAAGGAAAGAAACCTAACACGGCTTTAAAATAATATTTTAAAGAAGAAAAGAGCTTGAAACCGAAGTCTGGGCATCCAACTTACCTTCCTCTACCCTTTTCTGGGCAGATATGGGCTATAACATCTTACTCCAGGGAGTTCTTTTCTTTTAATATTAATTTTTTTTTACCTGTCCACCATTAATTAATTGAAAATATTTCCTTATGGCCTCCAACTGCTCAGGGACCTCTCTTAGCAATTTCCTCGCCTATAATTATTTTTGATGGGCTGTGTAACAGGTTGCATCATTATCTAAATCAAATTAATGTTGGTGTGAATGTAATGTTTTCCAATCCAAGGGCTCAGGCTCCTCACTTGGGACCCAAGAAGATGGCCCTAGAGTAGGGTCCCCCTGGAGACACCATCACAAAGCCAGAGCTGGAGTCCACCAAATCGAAGAGGGGCACCACCTGAGTCCTCCAGCTCCAAGGGCCCAGTACCATGAAGGTGGCCAGCAGCCTCCATCACCCTGGCCACCAAAATGCTTCTGTTTGTGCAGTTGCAAGCACAATCCATGACTAGGCTGCCTTTGCCCAGGCAATTCAAAGCATGGGCTATGACCTGATAAAGAGGGCTTCTTTTTCTGAAATACCAAAATAAGGTCCTAAATTTGGAGAAAACCTTTCTTCTTTCAGGCAGCCTCACTAGTTTCTGAAATGCCCATTACCAGCAAGTCCAGTGTCTGGAAACTAGAATCTTATTCTGATCTCACAGGTGATAGGTATGAAATTTCAAGTAATAAATGACATTTGAATGCTGTAATGAAAAATTTCCTACATGTCTTTGGACACAGATAATTCTGTAAGATAACATTTCTGGAGGTGGAATTATCGAGTTCATGGATCTGGGTACTTTTTGTTTTGATAAAGATTATTGGAGCTCGGAGGATTAACTCAGTGGTAGCCTGTGCTTAGCATGTGTGAGACCCTGGGTGCAATCACCAGCACCAGGAACAAAAACCAAAAACAACAATTATCAAAACAACCGCTATCAAAGTCTTCTCATTTATACTCCTATTGAACATAGATGTCTGGTTCCCTCCATCCTCATTGATAACTTTTTACGTTTACCACTGTGATAGTTTATTAATCTTTTCCTATTCATTTATTAGAGCTCTTTATAAGTTAAGGATATTAGTCCTCTGGTTTTCCTGTGTGATTGTCAGCTCATTGTTTGTCATCTGACTTTATTTATGATGGTTCATGAAGCTGTCAAGGATTTAGGCTCCATTCAGCCTGGATTTTTTTAGCTCTTTGAAATTTAATAGATCAATTCTCCTCTTTATGATTTCTAGGGTTTATGTTGGACCTAGAAAGACCATGTTTTTTTTAACTTCTCTCTTTTCTTCTACTGCTTTTAATTTAAATTTTTTATCCATCTGGCATTTACTTTGACCTAAGAAGCAAGGTAAAGATCTAATTTTTTTTTTTTTTTTCAGTGCTGGGTTTGAACTCAGGGCCTTGTGTTTGTGAGGCAAGCACTCTACCAACTGAGCTATATCCCCAGCCCTAATTTTTGTTTCCCAGACAGTTATACCCAGTTGTCCCAAACTGTTCTTTTAATGTCATCTCCTCACTGAAATAAAAGGCCACTAAAGCCAGGCCAGTGCAGCCAGTGGTGCACTCCTGTAAGCCCAGCAACTTGGGAGGCTGAGGCAGGAGCATCACAAGTTCAAGGTCGGTCTCAGCAACTTAACAAGATTCAAAATAAAAAGGGATGTAGCTCAGTGGTAGAGCAGCCAGGGTTCAATCCCCAGTGCCAAAAAACAAAAACCAATAAAAAATGAATAAAGAAAGGCCACTAAAGACATGTTTTTCATGTATACTGGTATCTAGTTCTAAATTGCATTTATAGTATTGATCTTTCTGGCTTTTCAAGTATCATCCTAATTGACCATCTTTTCAAGTACTACTTAATTATATATAATATGGTTTAGAATATGTACTATCTGGCAAAGCAAGCTTATCTTGATTATTCTCACTTACCCTTACCATTAATAGGATCTTTGCTTCATTTCTATTTTCAATCTGATTATTTTTCTCTAAGCCTACTTTGAATATTCATTTCATACCAAACCACCTCACTGTTTCCTCTTACTATTGGTAACAGCATATCATCTGGTGTGTACGCACATCATACACACATAATGTGTGTATAATTGTTTCCCACATGTATTCCATTTTTTTTTTTTTTTTTTGTCCCAGTACATTAGCTAGCGCCTACAGAACAGGGTTTACTAAAGGTGGTGGGAGCAGATGTCCTCATCTTCAGCAGTGTGACCCCTCCAGACCCATGTAATCTGCTGGCTTATGCTCTGCAAACCCTGAGGGGAGGAGAGAAAGGGAGAAAATCAAATTGCTGACTTCTGCTCTGGGATCTAGGTGAAACAGAACAGAAGCAGGAAAATTATAAAGAAGGAAATGCTTTTCTTTGGGCCCCTCTAACTGCATTGCCTGCTCGGACCCTCTAGGTCACTGCTTGCCTCCACCTCTCCTTTACAACCTGCCATGCTTTATAGTGCCAGCTGCGTGTTTAGGTAGGACAAACACAAGGTAAGGGATCATTCTAAGAACTTCCTTATGTGATTCTCTACATTTTTCCTGCCAAATCTCCCCTACTTAAAAAATTTAATAATGATAATAACTAGAAGCTGCTACAGTATAACTTGCTTTTGGGACTACTGGGTGGTCAGGGTTCTTTCCATGGGGAGAAAGAGACTAAGCTGCCAGATGCACCTTCACAAACTATTACAGCCACATCTACCACGGCAGAGGGGCCAGTCTCCAGGATACAGGATATCAACCTGTCCCATCTAAATACTATCCAATCCAGGAAGGCTAGAGTTACATCCCATGTCCTTATAAGGTCCTCCCCTACCAGTATATCCCATATTTGGGGAAGACTGCTAGTTGTCTACCTGAATATCCATTCTCCCCTTTTTCCTTAGAACTAAACCTCTCAATTTTTATCTATGAACATGAAATAAAACAATACTTCCCAATCTTCTTAAAAACAAGAAAGAATTCCCTTCTTCTCTCCTTTATCCTGGAATAAATACATGATAGCTGGACCTCTAGCAGCCATTTCTTCCATGTGAATGAGGGCCACCCTCTAGGGACAGTGGAGTAGAAAGCTGGATGGAGCCTGGATCCTAACAGCTTCATGGAGTATCACATTAGCCCTGATCAGGACTTGTTACCTCCGAAAAAATTAAAACTTGTGTCTTCAAGCTACTAAGTTGAGTTTTCTGTCACATGCAAACACTCTTAACGCTATATGCTGGATGGCACCCTACGTAGTCACCAGAGAAACAGGTCCAGCCCCCTTTCTGGTGCTTGCAATGTGCCTTCTCCTCAACTCTGCCTCCCTGAGGGAAGGGGTATGCCAGTCCTGCTCCATTCCTGATGCCTACTCAGTGTCACCAGACACAGGGGACATTCAATAAATATTTGCTGAATAACAAGTTCTGAGTGACATGAAAGAAGCACCTAGAGTTTACATGGTGTTATCAAAAGCATGAGGAGCAAAGAAAACTATTTTTCTTGCCCTACGGAACCTGGCAATTTCTTTGTTAGCTCTAATTAACTCCCTGGCACTCCCTCCTGGCACAACAGCCATTATTTGAATCCCAGCAGTCAAGTTTCTTCTGCTTTCAGGAAATATATGCTAAGTAAGTGGCCAGGAGTGAAGAAAAGTCACAGAATTCAAATGAGGGCATTCACGCAGGGGCAAAGCTAACCTTTTTTTTAAATAAAACATCGTAGTCTACAGTGACTATAAGGGAGCTGTTTAAACAATATAGGATCCAACTCAGTCCCACGCAGACAGGAAGTTCTCAACAAACATTGGTTGGTCAACTTAATAACAATAATGGCCATTTTCAGCAAAGAACTGATGTTTATCTTTGACAGAGACAGAAATCCAGCTCTTCCCTTCAGTCAACTGCCAGTTACCTGAGTCCCCAGCCAATGTGTAGGCAATGAGGCCCTTTGCTTCTCATCGCCGTCCAGCACCTTCCTGATCTTTTGGCCAGTTTTCAGACCACAAAGATCAGTGAAAGGGGAAGAGGAGAAAGCCAGGGATAGACAATCTAACCAGTGCCAGGGACACTGCAGGCATCCTCTATCCTTCCGGACCTGGCCTTCCCTCACCTGTGACACTCTACCTTCTGTCTCTTCTGCACAGTGCCTACAGCCAGCATGTTGCCAGCCACACAGATCCTATCTGTAGTGACAAATGTGGTTAGGTGGGGGCATGAGAGTCCTGGGCATTCCTTCCTCAGACTGGTGGGCCACACTGTGCACTCATGAAAAGCATCCCTACCTCTGAGCTGTTGAAACCAGAAAGGAGAACCAAAGCTCAGCCCCAGCTCCTCCTCTGACCATACATTCAGGTGCAGGAAACTGGAACACCAGCTTGAGCTGGCTCTGTAGATCCCATGACACTAGCAGGTTGTGAAATCAATTGAATAGGTCCAACCAACATTAAAAATAATAATAACAAGCAAGGCGCAGTGGCACATGCCTGTAATCCCAGCAATTCTGGAGGCTAAGGCAGGAGGATCATAAGTTCAAAGCCAACTTCAGCAACTCAGCAAGGCCCTCAGCAACTTTTATTTAGACCCTGCCTCTAAATAAAATACCAAAAAGGGCTGGGGATGTGGCTCAGTGGTTAAGTGCCCCTGAGTGCAATGCCCTATACCAAAAATAACAACAACATTATTAAAACAGATCACACCCCTCTCATGCCCTTCCACGAGTGAAGGGCAATATATTTCCTACAGTGGATCAGGTCAGCTATCAGGGACCCAATTTGCCTGTGGTGCTTGTGCTCACGGGGGCACAGATAGGGCAGATGGGGCAGGTCTCCCACCTCAGAGATTGCATCTCGCAATCATGCCTGCCGGTGCCCACAATGCTGAATTTCCTTCACCAAGAGCCATGGCATTTGTACTCACCAAGATTCAAAAAGCCAAGTTCCTTAAAAAGGGAACCCACCACTGACTTCTATCCACACAGGGCTCTAAGCAGTTGATGGTGGATGTTACTGAGAGCAAGTCCCCGAGGTGGGGACAGACCATCACATCACTGGAGAGGAGGAAACAGGTTCCCACTTGACTTCACACCTCTGTCCAGCTCTAGTGCAACCTCTCCCTCCCTCCCACCCGCTCCACTAAGCCAGGTGTGCTCTGACGTTGCTAATGGAGTTCAAAGGCAAGGCTGTTTACAACTGCTAGTGAGGGCTTGGGTTAATCATGAATTTAGCTCCCACACCCACCACCACACAGAATGGAGAATTGGCTACAAGCTGAGTACAGTGGCATAAGCCTATAATGCCAACAACTCAAGAGGCTGAGGCAGGAGAATCGGAAGTTCAAGGCCAGCTCAACAACTTAGTGACAGCCTCTGCAACTAGTGATATCCTGTCTCAAAAATAAAAAGGGCTGAGGACGTAACTCAGTGGTAGAGCGTCCCTGGGTTCAATCCCTGGTACTGGAAAAAAAAAAAAAAAATCCAGAAAAAATCCCACGTCACCAAAAAAAATAATGTGATTGAATAAATTCTAATATTGGTAGACAGTGTTACTGGTAATATTTGTCTATAAATGAGGCCCAAAGAAAACCTTAACAAGCATCAAAAAACAGGAACTGCAGGAATAACATTCTATTTACAAGGTGGTGAGAAACAATTAAAAAGAAAAGGAAAACTGGCAGTGTTACTGTCCAATTGTGGAATTTTGTAAAAAATGTCAATCGGGCATTTTGGTGCATACCTGTAGTTCCAGCTACTCCACAGGCTGAGGCAGGAGGGATAGCTAGTTCCTAAAAACAACCTGAGCAACTCAGTGAGAACCTGTCTCAAAACTGAAAAAAAAAAAAAAAAAAAATAGAGCTGGGGGTATAGTTCAGTGATAGTGCCCCCCCTGGATTCAATCCCCAGAACCAAGAAAGAAAAGAAAAAAGAGAAGAGAAGAGAAGAGAAAAGAGGAGAAAAGAAAGAGAAGAGAAGAGAAGAGAAGAGAAGAGAAGAGAAGAGAAGAGAAGAGAAGAGAAGAGAAGAAATGAGAAGAGAAAATGTGTTCCAGCTAAGCCAGAGCATCCAATACTAAGGGCAACACTGGATCCCAGTTGAATATGGCCAAGGGAACACTCAAGACCATCTGTGGACATTTTTTGAGACTTTATTCTTTTGACATCAGTCTTCAGTTTGGTCTAATGACTTCCTCAAGGTCAAAAGTGCTTTCTGAAATGGCCATAAATCTTGCTCCCAAAATACATTTCCCAGCTCCCACAAGTCAGGAAGTCTTGATTACACCCCATCTCTCATTCTCTCCCACTAGAGTCAAAGGTACTGGAGAATGAAGACCTTCAGCATCTTCTCTCTGCTGCATGAGGCCCTCACCTGGGTCTAGAATCTACACCACCTCGTCCTTTACTTCCCAGGTATTTTGTTTTCCTTATCCACTTCCTCCCTATTTCTGAGAAAAGAAGGACATGAAGAGACCTGAAAATAGTCTTGCCCTTTTGATGATTCCAAAGAAAGATGTCTCACATATCCTAATGCCACTTGGCTGACTGCTTGGGGAAAAAAAATTGTTCTAGTCTATGGGGGTGCTAATTAGAATCAATTAAAACTCAGCTGGTCTGCTCTGGCACTGAATTACCTTGCAAGACTTGCTCAGCTCATTTGAGAATCAAAGAAAGATCTGGAGAGAAAGAGATTCTTCAGCGATAGCAATGTCAACTTACTTTCCCACCTGAACCTTTCAACCAAGCCTTGGCCAACCAGCAATGTTTCAAAAGGAAGTAAAATCTTTGCTGGATTTGTCAAAAGGATAAAAATTCCCAAAGTTACAGATGCCATTATAAACTCTCCTTCATTAAAAATAAATAAATAAACAAATAAATAAATAAATAAAGTGAAAAATTCTTTTTGGTAAAGGGCATAGAGATGAGCACTTCATGACTATGTACACATGACTTCTGATGAACAGGATTTGTTTACATGCCAGGAACACCTACCTCAAATCACCAGGGCAGAAAACGAGAATCAGTAAGTCATCTGGGAGCTGAATCATCCCATTACCACCAACACAAGTGCCCTTTCAGAAGCCCCTGCCTCCTGTCCTTAGCTAGGGAACTTATATAAAAATTGGTGTTCACTGAATGTTACTCAGGAAAAAATGAATACAAAATCAGGTTATCAAGTTCAAACTTAAAAAATTGTACATTTTAAATATATCATTTAGCCAGGCACAGTGCTGCACACTGTAATCCCAGTGATCTCAGGAGGCTGAGGCAGAAGGATCTAGAGTTCAAACCCAGCCTTAGCAACTTAGCAAGGCCCTAAGCAACTCAGCAAGACCCTGCCTCTAATAAAACATAAAAAAGGGCTGGGGATATGGCACAGTGGTTAAGCAGCCCTGGGTTCAATCCCTGGTACCGAGAAAAAAAATTAAAAATAAATAAATACATATATGATTCATTATATGTCAATGGTGTCTCAATAGAGCTGTTTTTCAACATAACTTCAATACGTCAATTTATAATTGTTGGAATAAACAATCTTTTATTTTAACAAGTTAATCATCCCCATTTCTTAATAAGGACAAAAAACAAGTTGTGCCCCATAAAGAACACAGGTGAAGAATCTGAAAGGGGAGGAAACGCCTGGGTCCCACCACCAAGGCAGCACAGCTGGGAGGAGAAACGAATGCAAAGGTTACTAAGAACTCAAGGCAGGATGTCATAAGTGCCAAATGAGTGACTCAGACAACGCAGGTTACAGGAACGGGGCTGCTGGCTGTGCACCAGGGAGGACCAGCCATGCTGCCACTGTGGCTATGGCACACGCATTCCTTATAGTCCTCAGGGTTCAGGTTCCCACAAGTGGCATCCATTGATGTCCACTGATGTGGGCATGACAGCTATGTCACCAAGAAACACCCCTAGCTCTGGTCTCTTTGGTCTCACCCTCAGGCCAAGGAAGAAATAAGGAGAACAGTCAGCAACACTGTGGAATATATTCCTGGATGAATTGCTCAGGGCACCCAGTGGGGCATTCATCACCAGGACAAAGGCTAAAACCAAAACAGATCTGACTGGGGCACTGTGGATTCCTACCTGGGTGCTTTTAACATTTCATGACTCAGTTTATAGACAGATCTAATAGGACCATTTTCCAAGTAGCAATTTAAAAACCACCTGGTTAAAATTTAGGATAACTATGTTGCCTTATACACTCAATCACAATTACTTCCCACCATGAGGCAAATGAAGAGTGGCCAGAGTAATTATATGATGAAATCGCCATGTCTTTAAAAGACATTTATAGATTGTAATACCCAAGTTACTAGAATTTTAACATCTAAACCTCTAAGGCAGGGCCTGAAACACAGTAGGGAGTCAATAAATGTCTGTTGAATGAAGAACAGATATGCTGTAGAACTTCCGAGGATCTAAGTCAATTCTAATTGTTTGACATGTTAGTCTGGCTTTCATTACAAGCACCTTCAGAGAAACCATCTCTTCTTACTTAACTTCACAAGTTGGAAGGTAAAAGCTGTTGGAAAGTGGCTGTACTTGGCTTATTTATGGAAAGGTTTTTGACTCTCCCTCCAAATCAAGCAACAGCAAGATGTCTTAGGCATATATGCTTGTCTGTATGACAGAGAGCTGGGGCCTGAGGGCAGCAGTCACACTGCTTTTTCCCTCTGTCTTTTTCGTTCCCAGTTTGGCTCTCCATGTACTGAGCCTGTAAACAGTCCAACTTTAATGTTTAACCATGGGTACCATAAAACCATCACTCAGAGGAGCAGTTTGGAGCTTAAAGAGCCAGGGAAAGCAACCCCACCACAGGTTAGCTCATATTTGGGATATCAGGAGCATGAGCCTCTTTTTCCATTCTAAATCCCAGCGGGGGAGAGAGGGTCATACAGAGCATGGGCATGCTTATACCATTCTGTCAGCTCTAACCAACCAGATCTCCTAACTTGAAAAGAACTCTTGCTGATAGTCCACTTAAGACTGCTGATGCTCACCATTTGAATCCAGTGAAATTGGGAAGCACTGAAGGTTTGCAGCATCAAAACCAAAGCGCCCCCCACCAGGACTTGTCTGGTGACTTTGTATCCAAAACTGCTAGCATGGCCTGTGCATTTCGGCCTCAGACATATGCCCTAATCCTTCATCCCAACACAACCATGCTTATCACTGATCCTTTCTCTTTGCCTGTCTCTGGACAGTTATCAAATCTCTCTTAAAATGCTCTACTAATAGACAGAGATGCTAAGTCTCTTCTAAGATCTAACAGCATAAAACAAAAGTCTGAAAACAGGCAGAGCCTAGATTTAGGAAGGAAACTCCGTGTGCCCTCTGCTCTACTAGGACTTCACCTTCCTGTTGCAGAGTCCTTTGGTCAGACTTGCAAAAGCTAAACTGCACCAGTCCTCTCTGCCCTACCTGGAGGAAACCAAGATAAAGAAAGGTCCATGTGCCTACAGAGATCAATCAACAAATCCGCAGAAGAGCTCCACATATACCCACAGGCTCCAGGCTCCCTGTTCTTGGAGGTCACCAACACTCAACAACCCCTCTTCAGGTAAGTATTCCGCATACTCCCACTCCCATGCATTATCCCAACCCACTCCATCTACCACCGATTATTCAAGTTCTTCTGCTCCTTGGAAGATTCATCTGACTACTACAGCTCATCTACCCCATGAGCTTGAACTCATGGGGGCCATATTGCTTCCTCCCTGTATCATCTGTATTATAGCAAACTGACTGAGATTTTAATATATGTACACTTTCTTTTCCAAAAATGGACAGCA
>JAJEJO010002829.1:161407-174843 GCA_020662805.1 Glaucomys volans | reverse complement strand
TTTTTTTTTTTTTTTTTTTTTTTGGTACCAGGGATTGAACCCGGGGGTGCTTAACCACTGAGTAACATCCCCAGGCCTTTTTATATTTTATTTTGAGACAAGGTCCTCACTGAGTAGCTGAGGGCCTTACTAAGTGACTGAGGCTGGCTTTGAACTTGTGATCCTCCTGCCTCAGCCTCCTGAGATAGTGGGATTACAGGCAGGAGCCACCACATCAGGCTCACCCCACTTCTTTGAGCATTCCTTCTAGTAAAATCTCAGGATCCAGACCTCCCCTACCCTGGAATACTGTGATGCCCTTCCCAGGGATGATGACCAGGGTCTTGTGTTTGCTGGAGGAGCCAGACCACACTGTCTGCAACCTCGAGGCACGTACCTTGGCACTTGCTGCCATAGTGACCAGGGCAGCATTCGGGCACCCAGGTGGTGGTGACACAGTTGCGGTGGCAGCCCCTGCTCTTGCCTTGGAGGTGGCTCCACAAGCTGGGCCGCACCCAGATGTTGCCAAACTCCAAGGAATGCAGTGAAGGGGTTGACCATAACTTGGAGTGGTAGCGCCAGCAGGTCTCAGGGCTGCCCTGGGCCAACAGGGCACAGATAGTCTGAACTTGGCGGTTCCAGTCCCCTGCCCATTCCCCAATGTGGCCCCCAATCCCTTACCTGTTCCCACGAGCCCTCAGGACAGGGTGGCTCCAGCCCACAGATGCTGCAGGTCTTCTGGAAGGGTTAGAGGCAATACCACAAAGTGAGGTAGACGCACAAGACAGGTAGGCTTGAGACCCTGCCCATCCACCTCTGGTCTGTGGCATCCCTCACCAGTCGTAGTGGCCGGGTTTCAAAGCGATCACAGCGGGCACCAAGGCCAGGTGGCTCTAGCAGCTGGTCAATGCCATAAGCCAGGCCACCTTCAAAGGGCATGTGCCGCTGCACAATGCGGGCTTCATCCTCACCCACCATGAGCTCACCCTGCAGGTAGAGGATGTGGAATACATGGGAGTTACAGGGGCACTACAGCCCCTTCGCTCCCCATGCTTCCCCCATCCAAGGCTCCTCCCCAGACTCACAGGCCGGGCACTACTGCAGGAGAAGGAGATGGGGGTCCCATGCATGGTTCGGAGTGAACCAAGGTTGGGCATGTCAGATGCCAAGGCCTGAACAAATGGAACCAGAGTTGAAGCTGGGCAGGCAGGCTCAGCTGCAGGCAACAGGAACTGAGGTCTGGAGTTGTACCCACCTCAACGTTGCGGATCACATGGCCACGTAGAATGGCTGCCAGCTTGTCACGGTGGTCCTCATGGTATAGCCAGGCCTGCCGATCAGGAGACAGGGCTTGCAGGGCAGAATCTGTGGGCCACAGCATTGTGAGGGGCCTGTGGGACACATCGCGAAGCATGGGCAAGAGGCCGGCCACCTGGTGAGTTAGAACAGAGGTGCAGCTATCACAGACCAGTGGAGGTAGACTGGGGGCTAGTTCACAAGACCAAGAAGGGGCTCCAGAGACCTGGGCCAGGCAGCCTTCCCACTAGCCACCCATGGCTGTAGACAGTCCTAAGACCCCAGCCGCTGCCTGAAATCAGGGATAGTACTGAATCCTATGTGTATGTTTCTCCTAAACATAGGTGATAGCTTAATTTGTAAATTAGGCAACGGAACAATTGTTCCACTGTGATAAGTTATTTAAAATTTGTGGCCGGGTGTGGTGGCGCACGCCTGTAATCCAAGAGACTTGGGAGACTGAGGCAAGTTCAAAGCCAGCCTCAGCAATTTAGCAAGGCCCTAAGCAACTGAGTGAGACCCTGTCTCTAAATAAAATACAAAATAGGGCTGGGGATGTGGCTCAGTGGTGGAGTGTCCCTGAGTTCAATCCCTGGTTCAAAAAATAAATAAATAAAATTTAAAATAAATAAATAAATAAATAAAATTTGTGAGTTGTGCCAGGCGTGTTGGTGTACGCCTGTAATCCCAGCGCCTCGGGAGGTTGCGGCAGGAGGATCCAAGTTTGAGGCCAGCCTCAGAAACTTAGTGAACCCCTAGGCAACTCAGTGAGACCCTGTCTTTAAATAAAATATTAAAAAAGGGCGGGGCTGGAGTCGTGGCTCAGTGGTAAAGAGCTTGCCTGGCATGCGTGAGGCCCTGGGTTCAATACTCAGCACCACATATAAATAAATAAAATTGAGCAAAAGATCCATTGGCAACTAAAAAAATATATTTAAAAAAAAAAAAAAAAAAGGGCTGGGGATGTGGCTCAGTGGTTAAATGTCCCTGGTACCAGAAAACAAAAACCAAAACCAAAAAACACCACTTAAGTTGTTCATTTCTGGGATTTTCCATTTAATATTTTTAGACTGCGTTTGACCATAGTCAACTGAAGGTGCCCAAAGTGGGGACTACTACACCTAGTCACATTTGGAGGCACCCCGTGTGTGCATACTTCTCAGGTCAGCAGGCTCACAAGCACAGATGGGTCCACACTGGGAAGCTCGTGCACACAGGTGCGGTCTGTGTACAAGGGACTTCTAGCAGGCCTTGTCATTCTCAGGGGAAGGAAAGCATTCACATTGTTGCACACGTACGCACACTGACAGGCACATGCACACAACGTGGGATCAGTACCGTCACAAGGTGGCTGAAGATCTTGTAACCAAAGCTCTCAGCGGCGTTGGTGGCATTTCTCTGCAGAAAGGGGCTCATGAGCAGCTGGTTGGGAGGGAAGGGAGGATCCCAGCCCCAGCTACCATGCCAGTGGCCAGGCCTACCGGAGGGATTGGTATAGCGTCGGGGTCCCAGTGTAGTACATCTGGCGGAAGCAGGACACGGTCGATGAAGTGTAGGATGCCGTTCACTGCTTCTTGGTCGCTGCTTACCACACGCGCAAAGTCGTTGATGTATATGTTACCCTGGGGGCAGGCCCAGAGCTGAATGAAGCTGACGGGTTGCTCTGAGCTGTGGGTGGAGCCTGGGCCTGCCGGGGTTGGGCAAGTCCCTGTGCAGAGTCCTGGGTTTGGGACTGAGGCAGAAGGTGGGCGGAGCCGGGGGTGGAGTCAAGGCTGGGTGCTGGACTCGCGACCCTTAGGGAGAATGCCAAAGACTCATAGCAGGGGTAGAAGAATGGCATCAAGGCCAGCTAGGATCCAGAGTACTGGGGCTGAGAGCAGGTCGTGGTAGAGGGTGGGCAAGGACCAGGCTGGGCTAATCGTCCTTTGAAGTGCCCTCCGGCTGGGTCTTAAGCAAGTGGCAGCAGGGCACAGACCCTGGCTTGAAAGGGGCCCAATCCTGAGCCTAGGGGTCGACCCCGTGGCGAGTGGGATGGAACAGGGCTCACCTCCCTCTCGCTGAAGCGCAAAGTGTGCCCAGAGAGCGCTGTGGCATATCCCTGGTCCAGCAGCTCCTGGCTCCGAAGCTGCTGGCAGCCAACCACGTGGTAGCGAAACACAAGCTGGCGATTTGCACGAATCCGAGCCAGCTCATTCTAGAATCGAGTCAGGAGCATAGTCGGAGCCATATTCCCACCTCTGCCTATGTAGTCCCTCCCTGGCCTCACTCTTGGGACAGCATACTTGCGACAGGTTGGTCATTAGATCTGCTTGTGGAATGAAGACTGTGAAAGGCCCATTACCCTTGAGCTCCATGTATTCCTGGGGAAGTGGGGAGAGAGCAGCATGAATGGAAGAGTAGCAACCTGGGACCAATTTGGGGCTTCCACAGATCTCCTGGGAGAATTGAACTCGGACCAGACCAACCAAATCCCCAACCAGATGGGAACAATGAAGCCCAGATACAGGTGGTACCTACAGGTCACAGAGGCCCAAGCCAGTTTCTCACCAGGAGATGGCGACTGAAGAATGAGGCATTCTTGTCCCGAAAGAGCTCCTGAGGGAGCGAGGATCAGTTCAGATTTTGGGTGGCCCCCATTCAGGGCCTGGTGCCTGCCCCAGCACCTGCAGCCCAGGGCCTGACCAAGGCAGAAATGAGAGGACCGCCGGGGGAGGGGGGATCTGAGCTGGGGTCAGGATCAATTTCATGTGTCATGGCTGAGATAAAGCCCAAGAGGAGACAGGGGTCAGGGTCATGTCAAGGCCATGATCAGGGTCAAACCCAGGGTCTAAGCCAAGATCATATTTCAGGTCTTTTGGGCATGTCAAGATGAGGTCAAGGGTCAGACTTGAGAATCATTACCAGGCCAAGGCGGGCGCGGCAGGTGAAGCCATCTCCCACAGTGTGCATTCTGTTGCAGGTGCACGTCCTCTGGCCATCGCCCGTGCTTTTGCATGTGGCATAAGGGCTGCAGCCTCCATTGTTCTGCAGCAGGGATAGGAAACGGAGGCTTCAGTGTCTTCCAAGACTCCTATGTCACACCCAGCCCTAGAGGAGAGGCCATGAAGTTCCCTGCCCAACCCCCAAAGTCCTATTTCTAACCAATGAGCCAGACTGGAGCTTGGGGAAAGGTAATCCACCCTACAGAGGCTCTGGGGACCCTCCTGGGTGCGAGGAGGGCTGCTTCCTGCCTCAGGCCCCTCTTCTCCCTATGAAATGTGTTAGCACAGGAACCTGACCTGGGAGCAGGGATCCAGAAGCTCACAGGTCTGGATGCCATCTCCACTGTAACCCTCGCGACAGCTGCAGGAGACCTGTTCGAAAGCCTGATCAGTGAGGCTGCCTGGAGGCAAGAGCTGGCCTGTGCCCCCAGGCCCTATGGGGGACTGCAGAGTCCAGGCCCCGCCCCACATGCTGACCTGCTGGGGGCCTGTGGGGATGCATTCGGCATGAATGTGACAGCCTCCGTTGCGGATGAGACAGCTGTTAATTTCTGGGGGAAGAGACACTGGAATGAGGGGTGGTCTTGGCCCCTTCATTCATCTGTCCATCAGGTGCTCAGTTCCTCACCTCTCTGGGACCCTGGACCCCACACAGTGCATGCCCTTCAACCCTTCCAAGCATCCATGTTGGGAGTCCCAGCCTCACCCTGGCACATCTCCCCGTCGCCTGTGTAGCCATCCTGGCAGGTGCATGTTCGCTGCCCAGGTGCCACCTTGGTGCAGTTGGCATGGGGGGAGCAGCCCCCGTGGTCATTGGCACAGGGGTCCACCTCTAGGGGTAGATGGTTCCAGAAGGTTATGAGGAGCAGGCATAGGACAGGGGTGGAGCAGGAGAAAAGAAAAATGTCAGAGAGAGATAAAATCTGAGATGGGACAGCAAAGGCAGGGGGTTCTGTGAGGACAGCCACCCCCAGCATTTCAGAGAGGGGCCCAGGGCACCCGTGTGGCTAGACCTGAACAGTAGCTGCCATTGCCCGAGTACCCTGCAGCACAGACACAGGTCGGGGCTCCAGTGGAGTCCTGTACACAGCTGGGAGAGAGGGCAATGACTCAGCCTGTGCCTGCCCAGCCCCCGCCATGACCCACAGTCCCCCACACTCACCCCCGCCCAGTTAGTCTAACTCACTTGGCATTTGGGTCGCACTTCTTGGGGCACTGAGGGCCAATGATTTCTGGGGACAGGAGGAAGGTTCTGGTCATTCAGACAGGAACTGCCTCTCCAGTGTCACTAGCCCCCACCCCCTTGGGGACCCACTCACTCTGGTCGCATCGGAGGCCCTGCCAGCCCACGTTGCAGACACAGCTTCCATCCCCTTGCAGCCCTTCCTGGCACATCCCATGGGCACAGTCACACACTGGGAGAGGGACGAGAGAGGACAGGAGTTATCCAGTGTCTCCATTCTGTCCCTGCCAGGGTCCCCAACCCACTCTCCTCTCCAAGGTGCCCTGCATCCTGCCCCTCCCAATCCTCACCTCCAGCACAATTGGGCCCATAGCGACCCAGCTCACACATCTCACAGGCGGTTCCGTGGAAGCCCTCATGGCAGCGGCACTCCCCACTACCCAGGAGCCTGTCCTGGCATTGCCCGTGGCCCGAGCACACACCACCCAGACCCCCTGGGCACGGCTCACACAGTGTGCCAAAGAAGCCGGGGCAGCAGTCAGGCACCTGCAAGGGCAGGGGAATGGGAAGAAGTGGGGAGGGAGGAAGAGGGAGGGAGAGCCTGGCACAGGCCAGGCTGGAGGGCAAAGGGAAGGGAAGGGAGAGGGTGTGTTGGGGCCACGGGCCCACACAGTACAGCATCTGGGACCAAAGACTCAGCGATGGGCAGATCAGAGCTGAAAGGGGCATGGAGAACTCCCTCTATGGCAGCCCCTGCAAGGGTGGTGAAACTGAGCTTCAAGCAGGGGAGGATGACACCTGGGTCCCACAAAGAGAAGCAAAGCCAGTCCTGCCTCTACTAGGGTATGGCTGACAGTGGCAGCTCAGGTGAGCCTTTCTCCCTCTCCCCATCTCCACGCCCCAGCAAGATGGACACAATGATAAACAGTAACCTTTGACTTTCTCTCCCTTTCCTTTTCTCAAGTCACCCTTGCTTCATGCCTCATCCTAGACCCAGCCCTGTTTGTTTTTGTTTGTTTGTTTGTTTGTTTGTTTTGACTAGGGATTGAACTCGGGGATGTTTAATCACAGAGTCACATGTCCAGCCCTTTTCATATTTTATTTAGAGACAGGGTCTCACTGGGTTGCTTAGGGCCTTGCTAGGTTGCTGAGGCTGGCTTTGAACTCGTGATCCTCCTGCCTCGGCCTTTTGAGCTGCACCACCATGCCCAGCTTCTGTCTCTGCTCTTGAAATCCAGTCCTGATTCCTCCCCTGGGACTCCACTCCCACTTCCCAAAGACTCGGGGTAGGGGAATTTCAGGACAAACCTGAATCTTCTTGGCACATGTGTAAGAACAGCCCCGGGAGAAAGAGAAGCCTGATCTGTAGACACAGCTCTTCCTGGGTGTGTCCTGAAAGTGGGGACAGGCAGGAGGGGTCAGCCAGCAGCTTGATCAAGGACAGGGCAGTGAATGAGGAGACAGATAAAGGGACTTCAGGTGTCTGAGTGGTTGAGACAGAGAGACACCTGCAGGATAGCAGAAGCAGCAGAAGGGGCCAAGGGGTGGGGTGGGGAGGGGCCCAGAGGGGCCCACACAACTGAGACCTCAAGCTGCCAAGTCTGTACAAGGCTGCCGAGCAGGCCAGGCTGGGCCACAGGACCTCCACCAAGGAGGCTGGCTGCTGGTGTCATTCCAGGTCCCCACACATGGGCCGAGCAGGCTCCTTGGGAACAGTGAGGACAATGAAGCAGGTACAGAGCTGTGCTAAGGCTCTCACCTGCAGCTGGAAGCCCTGAGTGCAGCGGAACTTCCGGGTACAGTTTATACATTTCTCCTGTGGGGAGGAAAAGTGGGGTGTTCGTTGGTCTGGGTGGGACCCCCAAGCGGATCACCTTTTCTCCAGGACCAGCTGACCAAGTGCTCCTCCTGCCATTCAGCAGGTCCTCACTATTTTTATGTTTTAGTTTTTGCAGTGCCAGGGACTGAATCCAGGGGTGCTGTACCACTGCGCTGCCCTTTTTAAATTTCATTTTTCTTTCCACAATTTTTTTATTTTTTATTTTTATTTTTGGAACTGGTGATTAAACCCAGGGGTGCTTAACCACTGAGCCACATTCCCAGCCCTTTTAAATATTTTATTTGCTCAGGGCCTTGCTAAGTTGCTAAGGCTGGCTTTGAATTCTGGATCCTCCTGCCTCAGCCTCCTGAGCTGCTGGGATTACTGGTGTGTGCCACCATTGCACCTGACTTTCACATTTTTTTAATTGGTGCTTTTCTTTTTTTTTTTCTTTCTTTTTTTTTTTTTTTTTTTTGAGAGCAGGTCTTGCTCTTTTGCCCAAGCTGGGCTCCAATTTGTGATCTTTCTGCCTCAGCCTCCCAAGTAGCTGGGATTACAGGTGTGAGCCACTGTGCCCATCTGCCCCACAGTCTTTTTTTTTTTTGGTGTGTGTGTTGGGGGGCTACCAGGGATTGAACTCAGGAGCACTTAACCACTGAGCCACATCCCCAGCTCTATTTTATCTAGAGACAGGGCCTCACTTTTGCTGATGCTGACTTTGAACTCACAATCCTCCAACTGCAGCCTCCTAAGCACGCCCCCCCCCCCACTCTTAATGTCCCCACTACCATCCTCGGGCCCCACCCTCTCACCCTCAGAGCCTCTGCATGGCTGTGCAGGCAGCGACTTGAGCCCACTGTCAGGACCCCGGACAGGCCAAACAGCGAGCGGCCAGGGGCCTCCAGCAAGGGACCTTCCAGCGGCACGTGGTTCACCTCAGGCTGAGAAGTGGGACAAGAAGTTGAATCCACCCACCCCACCACCATCCTCATGCCGGGGAGGGGTGGGGGTGGTAAGGCCATGACACATTCCAGGGTGGGGGAGCACCTCCGAGGATGGGAGGGAGCACTTCCTAGGAAGGGAGGAATCTCCCTGGAGCAGAGGGTGGAGGCTCCTAACAGGAGAAACTCCAGAGAGAAGCAGTCTTCAAGAGCTGAGTCCCCAAAAAGGGTCTCCTTGCCCATTGCCCCTCAAACCTGGCCACTGTGGTTGTAGAAGACGAGCCAGTGGGCGGGGCCCAGGAGGGAGTTGCGGTGACCCCCCTTCCGCAGGGCTTCCACAGAGAGTGCCTCCCCCAGGATCACGTGGTGTCGCACTGTGTCTGCATCCTGGGGTGGGAGAAGGAGTCAGCTCAGCAGGGTTCAGGACTCTGGAGCCTCCTGGATATCATGTTGTTCCCCATTGTGTCCCTCTGCTGTGGCATGGGAAGCTTGCCATGTGTCCCCTCACTCTCCACCTTCAGTCACCCTGTCCCCACAGCCTCACCAAACTGCTGCCATTGCTCTGGGCCTCCAGGGAGTGGTTTGTGGGCACAAAGATGGTGTAAGCGGTGGCAGCCTCGATCTGGGGCACCAACCCATGGTGCTAGGGGCAGGGGGCAGGGATAGGCACATTAGTTCTTAGTGCAGACACGTAGCCAGCCAGCCTCATCCAGATCTGGGCAAGATGCCCCTGAGCAGGCAACCCCCAATGCCAGCCTCCCCTACCTGCAGAAGCTCCCGAAAGAGGCGGAAGGCAGGTACCAGGTCCAGCTGCTGGAGTAACACCTGCTCCCCCTGCACATCAGCTCGTGAAGGCAACAAGACCTGGGGTAGAATACGAGGGGTTGGTTAGTCCATTGTTACTTCGTGGCTTGCCTGAGAGGCCTTCCACTCACACTCCTCCTGCTGTACCTGGCTGATGATGTGCAGGATACCATTGGTGGCGAGGAGGTCAGCTACGTCCACACTGGCATTCTGCACCCAGACCCTCTGGAAGGCAGCAGATAGAGCTCAGTGCAAAGCACCCCAGCCTGGAAGCTGGTGGGTGTGGATGTGCGGACCCTAACTAGGGCCCAGGATGAAAGGGACAGGCTTGTGTGTGTGGGCATATACAGGCAGCCCCTAGCCCCTGCTGTTCCCAAAATACACTGCCCTCAGCAAGGTATCCTGAGCACGTCCTCTGAGCCCGGCTCTGAGAAGAAGGGGAAGAGGCCTCAAACAATCTCATCCCAAGTGTGCCGGTCGGGCTCCCTCCCATGCCCTGTCTGGTCACCACTTCTACCAGCGTTCATCCCGTACCCCACTGATGTTGCGAATCTCCCAACGCGTGGTGGGGTTCAAGGTGGGCACATCTTGTCCATGGAGCAGGGCTAGCTCCTCCTCAGAGAGAATACCCTGGAGAAAGTGGGCCCTGAGGGGGCATGATTTGGGGGGACACGAAACTAGGTTAGTGTAACATATTGAGATCCTTGGAACTAGGTCCTCCCCCAACAGGGGGACACATGCCAGGCCCCAAACCCAATTCTCCTCCACCTCTCCAGGGAGACCCACACAGAACGGCCCTCCTGTGGCCTGGCCCGGTCATGGCTGCCCCACCTGACCAGGTATGGTAGTGTCCTCGGCTGCAGCCAGAAGGCCCGGTCCTTGGGGTTCAGCTTACGGATGGCGGACTCGGAGGGCACCAAGGCTGTGACTTTGCGATTGTCAGGAAGAGTGATGCCGGCACTCTGTGCACAGTGAGGGGACCAGGGTGATGGAAGCAGCAGCATCTGGAGACCACCTGCTCCACCCACCTCTCCGTGGTGGTAGGTGACATCCAGGAAGATTACTGGATTTGAGCCCCAGCCCAGTATACTACCTGGAACCACTGCGAGAAGGCGGAGAAGTGGGCATTGGCCTGGAGCTCCTAAGGGGAGGGAAAGAGCCGAGGTTATGGGCCTGAGGGCAAATCCAAGTCTCCCCTCCACAAAGGGCCCTGAGCGCCACTCCTTTCCCATCTGAGGTCCAGAGAAGGGCTTCTGCCCAAGCATGGGGAAGAGAGAAATGAGTGTGCGTCACCTACCTGGATGATGTCTCCGTAGCAACTGAGGCCATCACCCCCAAAACCAGGGGGGCATCTGCAGACCCGTTGACCTCCCCCCACTGCCTGGCAGGTGGCCTGGTGGGGATGGGGGACAGAGAGACATGGCCCTCCATTCAGTACTCAGATGGCAAGCTGGACACCACCCCAACTTCATCTCTCTGTCCCCCCAACGTGTTTTTTTTTTCTACCAGGGATTGAACCCAGGGATGCTCAACTACTAAGCCATATCTGCAGCCCTTTTTGTATTTCATTTAAAGACAGGGTCTGACTGAGTTGCTTGGGGCCTTGCTAAATTACTGAGGCTGGTTTTGAACTTGTAATCCTCCTGCCTCAGCCTCCAAGGCCATTGGGATTGCAGGCATGTGCCACTGCCTCCTGCTCTCTGTTCCTGCTAATCATCTATCTCCTCTCTGCCTATCCAGCCACTCAGCACCACCATCTCCCTCTCTAGCCATGCTGTCTGAGCATGTGGAGCACCAGAAGCAGGTGTAGCCCTCTTCCTCAAGATCTCTGAACATTTGACACGGTGATGACCCTGCCCATGATGATGTGGGTGGGGCAGGTGGGGAGAGCTGGGCTAGAGAGTGCCCTGCTGAAAGCAGAAGGATCTAGCCAGGTCAGAGGATGGCTGCGGTATGGGGCAGAACAAGGTCAGGGAACAGTGAGGAGCTTGGATGATCAGAGGAACAAGGAACAGGGGTGAGGATGTGCAGAAGGAGGTGGCGGGGCAGGGCCTGGGGCTTGACAGGGAAATACGAAGTTTTCATCCTGTGACTGGGCGAGGGAGGGTGATTTGGGGTTTAGAAAAATCGAGATCCTGACAGTAGACAGAGATACTGACATCAAGTGAGTTGCAGCCAGACCTAGCCCCGAGAGCCTCCCCAGGGCTCTGAGCCCTTGACCCTCTCACCAGGCCGTGACAGCCACCGTTGCCTGCCCGACAGGGGTCGATAGGACTGCACTCATAGCCATCCCCGGCGAAACCCAGTTTGCAGGTGCATCGGCTCTGGAGAGATCAGGGAACAGAGGGCTTTGTATCACCATGAACACCCCAACTCTTTCCTCAACTTCCTGGCTCTTGTGGGGTACTACTCCCCAGGGAGGCCTGCCCAGACCACAGCCCTGTCCTTGGCTTGTGGCAAGAGGGCAGTTGTCCACCAACACCAGCCCCAGAGATGGTAGCTTGAACCCCGTCTTGGACCATCTGCCACCCAGTTTAGCTCTGGTCCCTCCCACTAAATACCAGCACCCTTGGGCTCATCCACACTGCAGGTGAGTGACAGGTAGGACCCCCTGATCTCAATTGCCTTCATAGGCAAATTGGAGGCATCTAAACCTGCTTCTTCAAAACTTCAGTTCTGTTTTTTGGGTTTTTTTTTTTTTTTGTGTGTGTGTGTGTGATGGGAATTGAACCCAGGGGCACTCAACCACTGAGCCACATCCCCAGCCATATTTTGCATTTTATTTAGAGACAGGGTCTCACTGAGTTGCTGAGGCTGGCTTTGAACTCACATTCCTCCTGCCTCAGCCTCCTGAGCTGCTGGAATGACAGGCGTGTGCCACTGAACCTGGCTCAGTTCTGTATTTTAAGACTCCTGAGGGAGTTCAGTGTTTTGGGCCTTATTTATACCCATCTATGTTCCTGCTTCCAAGGCCCAATAGACTGATGGCCCAAAGGCTACTGTGGAATTGAGAGGACAGGGAATACCATGAGGTCTTGCAAAAGACTGACTATCCCATTCCCCGCCACCCCCAGCACTGGAGATTGACCAGGCATGTTCTACCACTGAGCTACATCCCCAACCCTTTTTATCTTGAGACAGGATCTCCCTCTGCATCTGAGGTTCCAGACCTTGAACTTGAGCTTGGAATGGATATCCCTGCAGTCCAATGGGACAGGGCCAAGTCCCACAGCTATCCTGCTGTGCCTCACCTGCCCAGGGCCCACGTAGCTGCAGAGAGCATCAGCATGGCAGCCACCTCGAGTCTCTAGCCCACACTCATCGATGGCTACACAGACACGGCCATCCCCACTCCAGCCTTTGTGGCACGTACAGCGGTGGGTGCCCAGGTCTCCAGGGACACACTCAGCCTGCAAGAGGCATGGATAAATGACTCGGGGATGCGGGGCCATGGGTGGAGGTCCAGGGAGCTCCCGCCTGCCCCTGGGTCAGAACATCAAAGAAACTGACATTCTCTGAACAGCCGCCACGGTCAGGTTGGGAGCAGGGGTTGCTGTGTGTGCAGGAGTAACCGTCACCCTTGAAGCCATCAAGACAGACACACCTGGAGGTGGGTGAAAAAGGGGCCTCCTTGAGCCTCAAGAAGAGACTAGAGGCTAAGCGGAGATTATCTCATGCATGAGATTCCAGACGGGACAGAGAGGAAGCAGGAGTCCTCACCTGGCAACACCCTCCTGGCTAACGCAGCGGGCATGCAGGTGGCATTGCTGGGCCAGCCCCATGGGCCCACAGTCCTCCATGGACTCATTGCAGAAGCGGCCTCTGAAGCCAGGGGCACAAGTGCCATGCTGGCACACACCCCCACTGCCCGGACGGTTGTCACAGAGACCATGAACACAGCCACAGTCTGTAGGAAGGAGATGCAAGTAGAGAACTGAGGCAGGAATGGTTGGGAGCCAGGACTGGTTTTGCAGGGGGTGGAGGACAGGGACAGCCAGGATGGGGTTGACTTCAGGATTACAAACTCAGAGATCATTCCAGACTCAATGGGCAGGCAGATGAAATGTGAGGGAGCCATTCTGACCTTTCAATCACCCCAATTCTAGCTGCTCTGTCCCAATATTATCATAAGGAAGTTCTCCAGGGTATCTGACCTAAATCCCGCTTGCTTACATTAAACCACAGTGCTCTTCCTGGCATGGGTGAAGATGATGACATCTATTTCTGTTCCCAAATCTTCCTCTATTTCCTTGAACCTTCATTACATCTCTTTTTTTGGTGGGGGGTGGTACAGGGGATTGAACCCAGGGGCACTCCACCACTGAGCCACATCCCCAGTCCTATTTTGTATTTTATTTAGAGTCAGGGTCTCACTGAGTTGCTTCGTGCCTCGCTAAATTGCTGAGGCTGGCTTTGAACTCGCGATCCTCCTG